>QNTS01000213.1:828720-860922 GCA_003317085.1 Hucho hucho
GTACATTTGCAATATGTTTCAATGGGCTTTTAACATCACGAATTTGACATGCTGAAATCAACACCAACGAGCGATGGAGAGGAACCATGATCACTGCCCGGCCATCCCGAGTTCAATGGGCCAGTAAATTAGGCATTTCTGCAGTATTTGGGAGCCTGTCAAATTTGTGAGGGTAAGTGCCCATTGTAAGACATTGCAAATTGACAACCGTGCACCTGGTAATTGAAATGGGTAACCATGAGCATATTTTAAATATTAATGTCTTTAGGAGGGTGCAAGGTATCCCTGGCTGGTTAGGGAGCATCCCCCACCTGTGGCCATCCAATTGGGGGCATCCCTGGTCATTTTGGACGTTTTCCACAAAATCTTTAAAAAAACAAGTCCCACTTCTCTCTCATCAAACATGTCAAATAGACCCTATAGGATGATTGAGGGCTTAACATAGTGATTATATATCATTTTGTCAGTTTAAATGCCATTTGGACATTGCTCACTGACTTTTGGGTTCGGAAGCCGACTTCCTATGATGATATATGTAAATGGACATAACATCATGATTTGGCACTTTCAATACTTTGAGCAAGCACACTTGTGGTTATTTTGTGTGGAACACAACCCTGCATCCCCGCCATCACACAATTACTGTTGCTGTTTACGCAATCCAAGCCCATTATAAATCGCTGTCTGGGTCAGGTGGGCATCATTTGAAAGCTTGTTCTATTTCTAACATGAATAGCTAAATCATAACACAATCCTACAGTGTTAGGCTTTCACAAGGAAATTCAGAGAAACAGATTAGAATTTTGGTGCGCATAGAAAGGAGTCATGGGTGCTTTCAGGTGCGTTTTCTGCAGGAAGTTCTTTAAAATAAATAGTGTGCAAAGGTTTCTCAGTTAACTGGAGGGATGGGGGTAACTTCTTGTTACATACGGTTCTCAAGTTCAGAAAGTCTGTTATTCAAAATCCATATAGCGCTGAGAAGCCACGACCATGAGCTCTGACGTCATGTATAGCATGTTACTGTACAGCCACTGCGTTCCAATTTAGGCTCTTATCAGTGCCATTTTCGATCTGTATATGGGAACGAGTGTAAAGGGATAGTCAGCATTTTATCTCGATAAGCTTTTTATTTGAAATAAATAGTGGTTTAATTGAACCTGGTCAGCCAGTCGACTGCATGCCCCTCTCCCAGCCTCAAGTTGGCTCGATGGAAGTTCCATCAACTTCTAGTGAATCTTGTGCAAGATTGATGTAAAACATACACTGGGTTGATCTTTTCTTGCTGCAGCTTTCTGCTCCTCTGATTTGTAGCATCTTTAACACATTTTTTACCTTACAATTATTTCTGGTACCATCCCCAGGGTCTAGAAGGTGGCCCGTATACTCTCCCTATACAAAGGTGGTGGCTCGTGTGACCTAAATAATTATTGCCCCATTTCCAAACTCTCTTGCCTAGGAACAATTCTACTGTAGAGTCCTTGGTAAATACTCAATTTAGATCCTTTTTAACTGCGAAATGTATTCTAAATGTACACAAGTCAGGTTTCAGACCAGGTTGTAGCCCCATCTCTGCTGCTTCTTTTTTTTTTTATTGTTTGGATAAGAAGAAACCCTGTGCTGCCCTTTTTATTGACCTGTCTAAAGTCTTCAACACTTTGGACCACAAATTACTTATTCAGAGGCTTTCATCAATTGGCCTGGACCAGGCTGCGGGTAGCTGGTTAGAAAATAATTTAAAGGACAACACAGTGTGTCCCACAGGGATTGATTCTTAGTCTGGTTCTTTTCACTATTTCCATTAACCCCCTAAGGCCGATGTCCGCACCACCGGCGCAAAACTAATTAGCATAATAAAACAATCCCCATAAAAAGCTGTAATTTTAAACTAGATATATCTGTTTTTTGCATTGGATGCGTCTCAAGCCAACTATGTCACACTTCAGCATCTGCGGTGAAAAGTGACAGAGCTAGAGCAGTGTTTGTCAGACCATGAGACATCCCAAAAATCGGTCTTCTCACAGAATTGTCTGTTGCGGCCAAACGGTTTGCCCTACAAACTGTTAAGGCCCCTCTATGAAAAGATGAGACTCTCTCGAACATGATGGTGGTCTCCGTTTGGGTCTCTTCTGAAGTAGAATAGCCAATCTGCCTACTTGTGTCTGAACAGTATGGGATACACACTAATTTTGCAATGTTGTCAATTAGGCCATTTATCTACTTCCCCAGAGTCAGATGAACTTGTGGATACCATTTTTATGTCTCTGCGTGCAGTTTGAAGGACGTTGCTAACTTGCGCCAGCGTTAGCATAATGACTGAAAGTCTATTGTATCTGCTAGCATGCAAAATGGTATCTGCTAGCATGCTAAAATCCTGAAGTATCCCTTTAACCTTCAGACTAATAAGTTACCAGACCCGAACTCAAGGATGGGTAACTCTAGAGATCCCTTCAATCTCTACCGAGTTAGGTAAATCTGCTTTTTGTTTTTTTGCACCTCTCGTGTGTATTGATCTCCAAATTGTCTTAAAGTTAGAGGATTTGGTGCCTCTAGGGCAATTCAGGCAGATATTAGAGGGCCTTTCTACTGAAGAATGTGTTTGTTTCATCTGATAGTGTTTTGTTTTTTGTGTTTTGTGTTTGCTTTTCATTTATTGTGTAATTTATGTGTTTATAGAGATGTGTAATTGTTGTTTATTGATGGTGTTCATGCAGGGCTCATCTGTGAAAGAGACCGTAGTCTCAGCATGACTTCCTGCTTAAATAAAGGTTAAATAAAAAACTATAAAAAAAGAGAGGCCTGTGAGATGCCAGGCCTTTACATTAGGACACAGTCTGTAATTGATAAAAGTGAAGCACCAAAGGGACGTTTCAGAATAAGAAGTGATCCTTTCTAGCATTATGCATAGAGGATCAGGACTCGGATGAATGAGGGTTTCAAAGGGTGATTTTATGTGCTAACTGACACAGAGAGAGACATGTGGAGAGAGAGACATGTGGAGAGAGAGACATGTGGAGAGAGACGTGGAGAAAGTGTGAGAGAGTGCTGAATGGAGGCAGGGAGAGAGAGGGAAGACGAGAGTGGCTGAGAAAGGAAGAGGGAAAGAGAGAGGAACTAAGCATGTTTGCTGGCACTAGAGAGAGAGAAGGGGGCAGCTAGTAGCTAGCTAGTGCGATTACTTATCTCTGGCCTAGTGAGAATGCTCAGGGATTACCCACTCTGCTGCAGTGAGAATGCACTTGGATTACAAACACACCAGTGGCGGTCGGTGCCGTTAGGGGAGGACATTTTTTTTATGAGCATGGTCTTATTTCTGTTACAGCATATTGATGACTGTCATTCATATTGCAATCACCCAGCTGTAACATTGATAGGTTTAGGCTACTACATGATACTCACATTTTCCCTATACCCAAATCCCAAAACAACAGGAACATGGGGGGATTCGATGAGGAGGAACTGTATTGTTTCACTGTGATTTCCTGAAACCCGTATGTGAATGGGAGTTGTGCTATGGGTGACTCTTCCAATTGAGTGGCCGTCCAGTGCCCTCACATCCATGGGAACAGAGAGTTGTTGAGTGGGAATACCTAATTCAGAAACTATGGTAGCATCCATAAAACTTTCATCAGCCCCAGAGTCAATGAGCACCCGGAGAGACTTAGACTGGTCTCCCCACAGCAGAATCACGTGCGGGTGATGGGAATTAGGGGACTCCCAGTCTGGCTCAGCAGAGTACTCTCTCCCACTAGAGAAAAATGTTTTTTAACAGGGCAGATGGATATATAACCAGGAGGACTAGGAAAAACAGAGACTGGGAAAAATAGGAGCTAGGAGATAAATGCTGGTTGACTTGGCAAACAAGACGAACATGCACAGAGAGACAGAAAACACAGAGATAAATACACCGGGGATGATGAGTGACATCTGGAGGGGGTGGAGACGAGCACAAGAACAGGTGAAACAGATCAGGTTGTTACAACCTAGCCAAGAATGAAAGTTTATAATGTAGGTTGCACAGGTCGAGAGACAAATTGGAGTAATCAAGGTGAGCGCCTTGCACACTTTTGCCTGAATCTAGCTGATCTAGGGTGTAATCATTAGTTCAAACAGTTGCAAACGAGAATATCTATTGGACAAATTCTGGTAGGTTTATCCTCGTTTAGTTCCGTTTGCTTCCGTTTAAGAAAAGTTTTTCAACAGAATCGGCGTAATGAATACACCCCTGATCACCTGCACACACAGTTCACTTTCATAGCAGCAACATCACATTCCAACAGCATCATCAATTTGCTCGTTGTATAATTCCGTCTCGCATTTAGTTTTTCTTTTCCATATTATGTAATAAGCTACCCAGGAGAGGGCTGAAATAGCCCATATTAATATATGTAGCCTTAGTTATTGATTTAATTAACCTTATTTCTAACATTAATCTATTAGCCATTTCTGAGACTCACTTAGATAATTAATTTGATGATACAGCAGTAGCAATAGCAGTAGCAATGTGACTAAACTCAACAAAAAGAAGAAGAAACTGTATTATGAAGCCAAGATCAATGATATGAAGAATAATGTACTTTAAATGAAATTCAACTCCATATTTCATCTAATCAATAACCTGTTAGGGATCGGATCCCGTTAACGGGATCGATTTGACAAAATCTGGTGAAATTGCAGAGCGCCAAATTCAAAATAAAAAATGGTAATATTAAACATTCAAGGAAATACAAGTGTCATACATGATTCAAAAGCTTAGAATCTTGGTAATCTAACAGCGTTGTCAGATTTCAAAAAGGCTTTACGGCAAAAGCATAGCATTTGATTGTCTGAGGACAGCGCCCCGCATACTTCCTCAATTAACATAATTTCATAACCAGCACAGGTGTCACAAAACTCAAAAATAGCGATACAATAAATCACTTACCTTTGAAGATCTTCCTCTGATGGCAATCTCAAGGTTCCCAGCTACACAATAAAATGGTTGTTTTGTTCGATAAAGTCCCTCTTTATATCCCAAAAACTCAGTTTGGTTGGCGTGTTTTGTTCCGTTCAAAGGCGTTCAAACATGCAGACAAATAAATCCCAAAAGTACAGGTAAAGTTTGTCGAAACAAGTCAAACAACGTTTCTAATCAATCCTTAGGTACCCTAATATGTAAATAAATGATAAAATTTCAGACGGAATGTACTATGTTCAATACCGGAGATAAATAACGAAGAGCGCGCTCTCAGTCACGCGTGCCACAGGAATACAGACGCCAGGAAGTACCCCATGACAAACGACTACTTCCTGGTCATTTTTCAAAAAACAAGCCTGAAACCTTGTCTAAAGACTGTTGACATCTAGTGGAAGCCATAGGTACTGCAATCTGGGAGGTATTCCTTTCAACGTTCTATAGCAAAGCATGGGAAAAGTCAGGGAGCTGAAAACAGCAATTTCCTGGATGGATTTTCCTCAGGTTTTCGCCTGCTATATTAGTTCTGTTATACTCACAGACATTATTTTAACAGTTTTAGAAACTTCAGAGTGTTTTCTATCCAAACTTTATATGCATATCCTAGCTTCTGGGCCTGAGTAACAGGCAGTTTACTTTGGGCACGCCAGACTCTCCGAACTTCTGAACACTGCCCCCTAGCCCTAACAGGATAATCTATTCATCACAAAAACATTTTAATGATTAACTTCATTGGCAAAGTGGGCAAACATAGGCAGGAAATTCCAACAACGAACTGAAACTGAAAGAAAAACATGGCAAGTTAGAATTTTGTAAAGTTGGGGAAGAGGTGGAGCATTTTTTGTTATCGATCAGTAATGACAAATCTCCTGGCATTGACAGCTTAGATGGAAAGCTACTGAGGATGGTAGCTGACTCTATGGCCACTCCTACCCGTCATATCTTTAATCTGAGCCTTGAGGAAAGTCTTTGTCCTCAGGACTGGAGGGAAGCAAAAGTAATTCTGCTACCCAAGAGTAGTAAAGTGGCCTTTACTGGTTCTAACAGCCAACCTATTAACTTGCTGCAAGCTCTTACCAAACTACAATGCCATTTCTCTGTAAACAAATTAACAACATACTTTCAGCACACTTCTAGAGAAGGGCACTCAACATGTACTGCACTGACACAAATGACTGATCATTAGTTGAAAGAAATTGATAATAAGAAGATTGTGGGAGCTGTCCTGTTAGATTTCAGTGCAGCATTTGATATTATTGACCAAAACGTATATATTATGGCTTTTCAATATCTGCCATATCGTGGATTCAGAGCTATCTATTTAATGGAAGTATCTCTAATGTCAAACATGTAAAGTGTTGTGTACTGCAGGGCAGCTCTCTAGGCCCTCTACTCTTTTATTTTTTTACCAATGACCTGCCACAAACAAAGCATAAGTGTCCATGTCTGCTGATGATTCAACCATATAAGCATCAGCAACCAAAGCTAATGAAGTCACTGAAACACTTAACAAAGAGTTGCAGTCTTTTTGGAATGGGTGGCCAGTAATAAACTCTAAAACTAAGAGCATTGTATTTGGTACAAATCATTCCCTAAGTTATAGACCTCAGCCGAATCTGCTAATGAATGGTGTGGCTGTTGAACAAGTTGAGGACTAAATTACTTGGTGTTACCTTAGTTTGTAAACTGTCATGGTCAAAACATATAGATTCAATGGTTGTAAAGATGGGGAGAGGTCTGTCCATACTAAAGAGATGACACCACACTCCACAAAGTCCTGCAGGCTCTAGTTTTATCTTATTTTGATTATTGTCCAGTCATATGGTCAAGTGCTGCAAAGAATACACACACACACACAGACACACAGACAGGACCTTTAAGTTGTTTGGGGACACTTTGAGGACCTTGAATATAGACATTTCAATGTCTTTTTAAAGGAATCTTGCCCTTGGAATGACAACTTTGACATTGAGGAGGGTGGAAGAGAACTGTATAAGGAGCATTTTAGGGCGAGAAAGATTTAGGATACCCTGGGATTGTTTTGTGTGCTTGATATTGAGTGATATGCAAAAATAAGGCACTAGTGTATTTTGCAGGTGATGTTGTCAACTTGGTTTTTCCCAGGGGGACAAATCAGAGAACTAATATCCCTACAGGTGTAGGCTACCTTTGAGTTATGTCCCTACAGGAGAGTAATGGAGAGTAATGTTTTGTGGTCATACTGTTGAGAAATGTCTTACTGTAAAGCTAGACTTAGTAAAACCAAATATTGGGTTAGGCATTAGTGAAGGGTGAGGGGAGAGAAGAGGATGTGTGTTTGTGTATGTTTGCCTATGTATAAAAGGACTGTGTGTGTATTTGTGTTTGTTGTATTTAAAGGAGGTTCGTTTTTGAGACTAATTTCTATGCTAATCTGTGTGGTCAATTCTCAGAGCGTTTCCAGCGATACAGTTGAACTTGACATGAATAAAAGTGAATGATCAGTGAAAAAGAAGATGAGGGAGAGATGGAGGGATGGAGTCAGAGGAGAGCAGACAGACGGGCCTTCAGGTGGTGGGAGGCTGTTGGCACGGAGCCTTGCCCTTGGACTGTATGTTGATAACTTTGACATTGAGGAGGGTGGTAGAGGACTGTATGAGGGGGATTTTAAGGTGAGACAGGTTTAGGATACCCAAAAAAAAAATGGTGTGCTTGATATTGGGTTGTATGCAAAAATAATGCACTAGTGTCTTTTGCAGGTGATGTTGTCTACTGTACGATTCCAGTTGAAAATGAGGTTTCAACAACAGAAAGAAACAGAAAAAGTGCTTTTCAGAGCGGACTTCTACTACACATTAGACTTTTCTACTAGACAAATGCATGCAACCAAATTGTGGTGAATTCTTAATTGTCAGCATTCACTGTCGTTTCATTAACCACTTCGATCTCCCTGTCATGTCCCTTGTTAGTAGCAGGTTGGGGTTTATAGAGAAGCCTGTCCCCATCATCTGGTCCCTACAGGTTTACCGGAAATGCAGGAAACTAATTAGACACAATAAATCCATTACAGATGACACAGACAGCAGAGGGATTCATCCCCCCACAGGTCTGAACTTGATTTAGTTTGCCTGTCTGGCACAGTGGAAGTCCAAGCTAAGTCAAGCTCACCTAAAACTCAATGTTTTTAAAGTATTTATTGACATCTTGTTGACCATATGAACTCTTATTACAATCTGAGAATGAATAGATGATTTTGCTTCTTGACATGCTTCATATTTTGTGGGAAGAACATGCTTTAAAGGTGAACTGCACGGGGCTCATTAAGAAATGCGGCGGCCATTACTGAAGCCCAAACAAGAGTTGTATTGGGGTGTGGTTTAATGTGGAGGTTTCTTGGGTGTGTATTTGACATTCAATCACAACAAACAAACAAAGGCAGTAGTGAGTAACTTAGTGATAGCGAGGTCAGCTAAGCTAGCTTTGCTTTGGAGAGAGATTTTGAAGTTGAGGACTTCTCCCCTCCTTACTGACTTGCCATCTCAAGATGATCTACTAATTCACTTATAAATCCTATGCTGATCTTGTGTTTAGCCAACCTGATAGGAGCTAGCTAGCTAGCATAACTTGGGGATAGCTACAGCTGGCTAGCCTATCTAGCTAGCTGATATTTCTCTGTCAAATCACAGTTATGCCAAGATAGCAAGTACCAGTGTCTGGAATGTGTTTCATGAGACACTCGTTCTACAACACCTTGCTACGAAAGTAGCTTGCAACTTCAAGTTTTTTAACGTCTCGTCTCTCCTTATGTCCGCTGTTAGATCTTTCCCAGGGGACAAATCCCAGAACTAATATCCCTACAGGTGTAGGCTACATGTGAGTCATGTCCCTACAGGTGTAGGCTCTGGAGTGTCTTGTGGTCATACTGTTGGACATTCTCTGAGAAATGTCAGACTGTAAAGCTAAGCTTAGTTTTAAAAATATTGGGTTAGGCATTAGTGAAGGGTGAGGGAAGTTGAGACTGAGAGAGAAGAGGATGTGTGTTTGTCTATGTATAAAATGACTGTGTGTGTATTTGTGTTTGTTGTATTACAAGGAGGTGTGTTTTTGAGACGTGTTTTAGCACATCAATCAAAGACATGGTACAGGGCAAACAATATCAACAACTGCAAGTTAAATGCCCTGTCATCAGTCAGCTCAGCTGTCAACACAATATTTTATTACTGGCTAGTTTTGTCTCATCTCTCCTTATGTCCGCTGTTAGATCTTTACCGGGGGACAAATTCCAAAATGTATATCCCTACAGGTGTAAGCTACATGTGGACATTGCACAAACATTGCCAGCTTGAGTGTAGATGTACATTTATCAACAAAAAAATCGCTGGGTGTGTTTATGTTCCAAAGTTACAACATTTTCTGCTGTAAATAGGCTATCATATTGATTTGCTTATAAAGACAGTATGCGTACATTTTACATATCAAATTACAATAAGTTGTGTGTAGAGTACAACCACATAAAAACCGCAAAAAATTGTTGGTACAACTTCAGCGGTCTCAGAACTAGCATTCTATTGTATTTCTATGGATTTGGCTGTCTAACCACACTCTGACATGCACGTCTCTCTAGGTGAGGTTCTGTCTTCAAGTCTCCAGTGGCTGATGAAGTCCCTTCCATCTATGTAATGTATTACAGGTAATGGACAGGTGCAGTCAAATGGCATGAGAGGTGGAGTGCATGACACTGCATTTTAGATATGACAAAGTTTGCCTCATGGGTCCAGCAGGCAGAGTTCAATAAATACAGGCATATGTGAGATGCAGGAAGATGGCACTCTTGTCATGCCACTCTGTAGCTACTGACCAAACTTCCTCCAGGAGGATGCTTTGAATCAGTCAGTAGCCTACAGAGTAATATGAGAAGAGTTCAATTGCTGAACTTATGTAGCTATTCTAAACAAAGTGTAACAGTTCCATGTAGAATAAACCATCCTTCACAGAATAATGTAGAAGCAGTGTTGTGCTAACATAACAATGTGCAAATATTACACTTTCACCTTCTATTGTCATTCACAGCCGGTACAGATACTGTACCTGTCAGCATTTTGTCTGGTGGTACATGTTAGTTGTCATCCCTTGATGTGGTTTCCCATATAAGACAGTTTCCTGACATGGTTGTAGAATACACAAGGTCCCCCTATCATTCAATTCAAAAATAACAAAAGATGATGAAGATAGATATGTCTTGTGTAATTTTAATGCTGAGTGTAATTTTAATGCTGAGTGCAAGGTATCTCCCAATTCAGACATCTGTATTAACTTGTCTTTTAGTCAGGGATCTCCATGACAAAACATCACTCCTGTCCTTCATCTGTAGAAAAACAAGGTAGGGTTGATACACAGCACTGAATACATTATCAATGTTTGTTAGGCCTCAGCCTTCGGCTCCTGATATGGTAGGGGGGTTCCAACTACGCTGCTGAACAACAAATCCACCATGTTTTGTAAGTAGCCTGTGACTGAAATAAAATATAATCACTCAATAAACATACTATATCTACAAAAGTATGTGGACAGCCCTTCAAATTAGTGGATTCAGGTATTTCAGCCACACCCGTTGCTGAAAATTGAGCACACAGCCATGCAATCTCCATAGGTAATGTTTGTCCTGCTAGAGCTGCCCCGGTTAACTGTACGTGCTGTTATTATGAAGTGGAAACGTCTGGGAGCAACAACGACTCAGCTGCAAAGTGGTAGCTCACAGAACAGGACCGCCGAGTGCTGAAGCACTTAACGTGTACAAATTGTTTGTCCACAGTTGCAACACTCACTACCAAGTTCCAAACTGTCTCTGGAAGCAACGTCAGCACAAGAACTGTTTGTTGGGTGCTTCATGAAATGGGTTTCCATGGCCGAGCAGCAGCACACAAGTCTAAGATCAGCATGCACAATGCGAAGCATTGGCTAAAGTGGTGGAAAATGGCTCGCCGCCATTTTACTCCGGAGCAGTGAAAACGCGTTCTCTGGAGTGATGAATCACGCTTCACCATCTGTCAATCCGAGGGAGGAATCTGGGTTTGGCGGATCCCAGGAGAATGCTACTTGCCCCAATGCAAAGTGCCAACTGTAAAGTTTGGTGGAGGAGGTATAATGGTCTGGGGCTGTTTTTCATGGTTCGGGCTAGGCCCCTTAGTTCCAGTGAAGGGAAATCTTAACGTTACAGCATACAAGAACATTCTAGACGATTCTGTGCTTCCAACTTTTTGGCAACAGTTTGGGGAAGACCATTTCTTGTTTCAGCATGACAATGCCCCCGTGCACAACGCGAGGTGTATATAGAAACGGGTTGTCAAGATCGGTGTGGTAGAACGTGATTGGCCTGCACAGAGCCCTGACCTCAACCCCATCAAACACTTTTGGGATGAATTCGAACTGCGTCTGCGATCCAGGCCTAATCGCCCAACATCAGTGCCCGACCTCACTAATGCTCTTGTGGCTAAATGGAAGCAAGTCCCTGCAGCAATGTTACAACATCTTACTAAAGTGGGACCTAATACAACACTTAGTGATATACATCCCTTAATTAAATATATAGCTAAGACCTATAACAAGGTAAATGCGTAGATTGTGCTGGGGCACGTATACAGAATTATCGAAAAAGAAACAAAAGACGAGGATATTATAGCGGCAACTAATTGGGAAGTATAATACAATCAAAATACAACTGTGACATCACACCAAGTTGCTGGCGTAACTGAGGGGACAGCATAGCTAACCATCATTTCTGGATCGAAGTATACAAAGTATTGGATAAAACGTTTGAACATTCGCTTTCTCTAAATCCAAAACACATACTCCTATTGAGAACCCCTCATGCACTGGTTCTCGACTCTGATAAGTACCTGTTCAGAATTCTGAGAATAACAGCACTTAAACAGATGACTAGAAACTGGCTTAAACTGCTGGCACCACAAATAAGCAATTGGAAAGAAACAATTCATGAAATACAGTATCTAGTGTGGAAATTATAACTCATAGAAAAATAAACCAGATGACTCTATTTGAGACGCTGAAAGAAAATTATAATACAGACATAATAGTATGAAATATTTATATTCCCAAACAGAAGATAAAATGTACATGTTTACAACAGACGGGTGTAGGTGAAAATGGGTGTGTGTCTATGCGAGTGTAGAAGGGCAAGCGTGTGTATGCATGAGTGTGTGCGTATCTGCATGTGTGTGTGCATGTGTGGCCATGCACGAAAAGATGGCGAAAACGTAATGTAGATATGGGATGCCAGGGCGTCAACACAACACCAGGCAATTTAACCAACAACAAAAATAAATTACATAAATGAAAATATTAACACTTCAGATGCGTAATATACATTTTTCTATTATTTTATTATTATTATTATTTCTTATAGTCAACAATGACTTACCAATTGCAGTATCTTATGAAATGCTGATTGTTGGCCTGTTTAGGTCAAATCTTTTCTTTTTAGGTTGGGGGGGGCGGATAAACGTATGTATAATTTGTTGTGATTTGGTTTAAAACCAATAAATAAAAATGTGTTAAAAAAAATAACTTTGCACCAACTTTATGGAAGCCCATTTTCACTCCTATGCCGTGCAAGTGTGCGTGCAGACTTGACATGTTCACAACACATGGCAGCTGGGGCTGGACCACACCTCTGGGAAATTGGACATCAGCATTGGGCATGTAAGTAACCCATACCCAACCATCCCAACCACTTTATGACCAAAATCATCTTATTTACACTTTGTAGTCCATTTTGAGACTAAAATAAATTTTTCTTACTCATATCGATGCCACTTAAGACATTTTATAACCAGAGAAGTTCTAGGAGGCAGTTCCCCTTTAACACAATAGTAAGGTTATTTTGCGTTTCGTCTCATCATCTCCCTGTGTGTGAGCTCTCTAGGGGAGGTGGGAGACTTCATTTAGCAGGCCTCTCTATGCTCCCTTTCTCTCTCTCTATCCCTCCATCTGACTGCTACTAGTCTCTGCTCATCTCAGCTTATTTATAGGTACATACATACTGAATACATACATATTCAGACCAGGGCTGGTGCTGAGATGGTAGGGTCTCACATTGCCTTACTCTCATGGTGCAATGTTTTCCTAACACAAAACAGCACTGAACTGTGCAAAAAAATATTCTAAAACACAATGCCCTGCAGCATGATCTAAGTTGTAACTTTTCTTATGAAGGAGTCCATGACCAGGACATGATGATGTATCCATTAGCAATCGTTAGTTGAAGTATTCAGAACCTGCCTTGGATAATGGGCCAACAGTAATGTACTTTGTTTGCATATGAGGTACACTGAACCCCTATACAGTGTCTCTTCTCCAAAGGAGTCACTACTTCAGTCTAATAAAGATGACAAGCTAAACCTACAGATCCATAGCACCTAGACGGGGTGTGGTATCAACCCCTGCCCTGTGTGTGTGTATTTACACATTTGCAAATAGTCCGGGTAGGCATTTGATTAGCTGTTCAGGAGTCTAAAGGCTTGGGAGTAGAAGCTGTTAAGAATCTATTTGAACCTAGACTTGGCGCTCCGGTACCGCTTATCGTGCGGTAGCAGAGAGAACAGTCTATGACTAGGGTGGCTGGAGTCTTTGGCAATTTTAGGGCCTTCCTCTGACACCGCCTAGCATAGAGGTCCTGGATGGCAGGAAGCTTTTCCCCAATGATGTACTGGGCCCATAGACTGTTCTCTATGCTACTGCATGGCAACCAGTGCACCTTGTATGGAACCAACAGGACCCTGAACAGCTTCTAACCCCAAGCCAAAAGACTGCTAAAGAAGGCTGCTAAATAGCTTTCCAAGTGGCTACCCAGACTACCTGCATTAACAATTATTTCAACTAACTCTCTGGCACTGACTCTATGCACACAGTGGACCCCATCCACACAATCACACATACTTACAGTAATCTGACACCTCAACAGACACATACACACACTACATACGCCCACACACACATAACATGCGTCATACACGAATACTGATGCAACACACTCACTCACACACACACACTCATCACATACGCTGTTGCTACTGCTCAGTCTATTATCTATCCTGTTGCCTAGTCACTTTACCCCTACCTAATATGTACATAGTTGGTAGGCCGTCATTGTAAATAATAATTTGTTCTTAACTGACTTGCCTAGTTAAATAAAGGTTAAGTTAAAATAAATCGATATAAAAAAGTAGTTTCCTCAATTACCTTGTACTCCTGCACATCAACTCCAGGAAGAGTAGCTGCTGCTTCTGCAAAAGCTAATGGGGACACAAATAAACAAATAGACTCAGTAATGGTACTCCCTGTATATAGCCATGTTATTTTTACTCGTTACTGTTATTCACTGTGTCACTATCTCTTTTTTCATTTTATATTTTTTGGTCTTTAACTCTGCATCGTTGTAAAAGGACCCATAAGTAAGCATTTCACTGTTGTTTACGAAACGTGACAAATAGCATTTTATTTTATTTGACACACACTCAAACACACACACAGTCAAACAAAAGTTTGGCCTATTGTTCTATTGGCTTTCTCTGTTTACGTTAACTGACTTTCAATTTCAGAGAGGCATTGGGTGGTTTACTGCGTCCAATAAGGACAAGTTAAATTGGGTGGATGGAGTCTTTGATGGGGGAGAATCCTCTTGTAAGGGATTTGTCTCCTTGTCCGAGATCAAGCGTGTGTGTGTGTATATGCGTGTATATAAGCCCCAAGGCAAGGGAAGAGGTGTGATGTCTTTCCTGTCAAGCCCTGGAGCACCACAGTGATTGAGGGGTTAAGGTTGACCAAGCGTCTAAGCACGGCTCTAGGACTCTACCTGGGTGATAGAGTGTGTGTCAGTGATGTGTGTGTGTGTGTGTGTGTGTGTGTCTGTCTGTTGGGGTGTCAGTGTGACAGTAAATGAACAGTGGGAAAAGCAGTTCAAATGGGGAGGATAGAGTAGGATGAAGAGGGAATGAGAGGCTAGAATCAGAGAGGTGCGGGGTGCTGCCATAATCGACATCCACTTCTTCGGCGCATGGGGAACAGTGGGTTAACTGCCTTGCTCAGGCGCAGAGTGACACATTTTTACCTAGTCAGCTCGGGGATTTGATCCAGGAACCTTTCGGTTACTGGCCCAACACTCTAACCACTAGGCTACCTGCAAGGAGAAAGGATGGCGAGAGGACAGGATTAGGGTTAGAGAGAGTTGCAGTGCGACAGGGACTGGCTTGGGGACAAGGAGAGCTTCTGACTCTGCCATGGACTTGACTGACAATTACATGAACTTGATAAGAGCTACAGGGAAGGGTTCGTGTGGGGAGCGTGGAGAGTGTCAGCACGGTGCTTGTGTCTAGAGCTGGGGGACTGGTGTGGTGGTGGGTTGGGGCTGAGAGGAGTGGGAATGTGTGGTCGGGTGGGGTGTGGAGAATTGGGGATATGGGGGGCGGGGTGGGGGGGAGTAGGGGTGGTGGGAAGAGTGTCAGCTTGGTGCTTGTGTCTCTAGAGCTGGAGGGCTGTGGATGAGAGGAGAGGGGCAGTGGGGTGGGGTGTGGAGAATGAGTAGGGTGACCACATTTAAAATAACCAAATGTGGGACAAAAGGATGATTTTGCGGGACATTCGTGGGACAGTGAATATGTATATTTTTGGCATTACTACCCTCCCTCCCACAAAAAAAAACTCCTGCTGCACCGAACAAGCTAATTGAAGCTCAACTATATGCTACTCCTTTGCCTCATGCAAGATTTGGTCATGCAGAAACAAGATACCAAGTGTGTGTGGTTGTTTTATGAAAATCTGTGAATACTTGGACAAAGAAACATTTCTGGTTGGTCTCAGGGAATGTAAAACAGTTAGGAAGAGAGACTTTGAAAACAGCATTGAGTGAAGTAGCAGCAAATTTTGAATGAGCAACTAAAGAGCGTGGAGAACCTCACATTTAACGAAATCACCTTATATACACTGACTATAAAAAACATTAAGAACACCTGCTCTTTCCATGACTTAGACTGACCAGGTGAGTTCAAGTGAAAGCTATGATCCCTTATTGGGGTCACTTGTTAAATCCATTTCAATCATTGTTGATGAAGGGGAGACGGGTTAAAGGATTTTTAGCCATAAGACAATTGAGACATGGATTGTGTATGTGTGCCATTTGGAGGGTAAATGGGCAAGACAAAATATTTAAGTGGCTTTGAACGGGGTGTGGTATAGTAGGTGCCAGGCACACAGGTTTGTGTCAGAACTGCAACGTTGATGGGTTTTTCACACTCAACAGTTTCCTGTGTGTATCAAGAATGTCCACCACCCAAAGGACATCCAGCCAACTTGAGACAACTGTGGGAAGCATTGGAATCAACATGGGCCTCGATCCCTGTGGAAAGCTTTCGACACTTTGTAGATGGTTTGCAACTTAATATTTGGTATACATTGTTTGGTATACTCAGTGTATTTTCAGTCTAATATGGCTATTAACTTAATTTATTAGCTCTTCATCAGAAGCCCACTTTTTGTAAGTAGTTACCTGTCCTCTCGAAAGGACTGGACAAATGTGGTTGGTTGACGATATTACATTGGCCTAAGTCTCGCCTTGCGCTGTGCAGAATATCAGATCTCAACAATAATTGGAGAAGTGTTTAAACTACTTAGGGAGCAGTGGGGCGCTATGTTCATAAAATACAGCGTCCACTCGCCCATTGAACCGTGAAGAGAACGCGTTCAACCTATACCTATACACTTGTCCAAGAACAATCAAACATCATTGATAATGTATCCTTAGGAACACTTTTATGTATATATTATGAGGGAAAGGAAAAAACCACAGCGCGCACGAGCCCGTGAACGCGCTTCCTCTTCTGTTTACATCCAATGACCAGTTCGAAATTCTTCTTCTATTACCATCCAGAGCAACTAAACATCATCAAACACTGTCTAGAGACTGTTGACATCCAGTGGAAGCAATAGGTACTGCAATCTTACTCCCATATATGTCTGTTTTCAATAGGGAGGGGTTCAAAATGAGGCGATGTGTCAAAAACACTTTTTCCAGGACAGAAATTCCTCGGGTTTTCGCCTGTTATATCAGTTCTGTTATACTCACAGACAATATTTTAACACTCTTAGAAACTTCAGAGTGTTTCCTATCCAATAGTACTAATTATGTGCATGTCCTATTTTCTGGGCCTGAGTGGGAGGCATTTTACTTTGGGCACGCCAGACTCTCCAAAACCGTCACCTCGGGAGCCGCTCCCTAAGAAGTTAACATCACCAGTTTTCTTGTCAAAAGCGCAACGTGACTGCAAACAGAGATCTGTTAATGACGAGATGCTCATGTCTTCACTCTAACTATGAGAGTCGTTGTCCCAAAGGTGGGAAGGCAGGCATCATAATTAGGTTCATAATAAGCCCATAGCAACCCATTGGGCTTATTTTG
The DNA here is from genome assembly GCA_003317085.1 of Hucho hucho. Taxonomy (NCBI): domain Eukaryota; kingdom Metazoa; phylum Chordata; class Actinopteri; order Salmoniformes; family Salmonidae; genus Hucho; species Hucho hucho. The sequence continues at coordinate 846,120 of QNTS01000213.1, forward strand.
GACAAAGTGAAACTTACTTTGCCTCTTCATCGCTGCTGCAAAAGATACAAGTTAGAATGTCTATCTGATATACGGGACAAATCAACCATTTTTTGTAAATTAGGGGTGTTTGAATTTGTTAATAAAATGCGGGACATGATTGTTTGGCTGCGGGATGCAGGACAAAGGGACAAAATACGTGACTGTCCCTCACAATGCGGGACATGTGGTCACCCAAAGAACGAGAGTAGGGTAAGGCTGGTGAGTGACGGTGGGGAGAGTGTCAGTTTGGTGTTTGTGTCTCCAGGGCTGGGCAGTAAGAGCTGAGAGGAGGCCTCTTCAGGGAGATGGAGGAGAAGAGAAGGTTGGGTAGGGTTGATGGGGAGAGTGAGTGAGGGGTAGGGGGTGGAGGGGAGGTTTGGTAAGGTGGAGTGTGTGATAGGGACTGTGACTCAAGGTTGAAGTGAGGGGTAGGGGTGGTGGAAATGAGAGCGGGAGTCATGGGTTTGGGAGGTAGGAAAGGCTTGGTTGATGTAGGGTTGGGTTGTGGTGGCTTTCTTGCTGGTGGTTGCTGAGCTGATGGTGGTGGTGTGTGTGTAAGGGTCGGGGGTTTACAAGGTCAACCTATTCTCCATGGCTGGGCAGTTGCACCACAGGGGGCTTTGAGACATCTGGGATCAGTGTGCTTGCACGTCTTTGTGTTTGTGTGCATGTGTGTGTCAGTGTGTTAAATCCCTGGAAAGCAAGTAGAGGCGGGGGTGGTGGTTGGACTTGTCACTACATTGAGCACAACCCCACTAACTTTGCCACTGACAAGAGCAGGGTGGATTTTGTTGTGTCACTACTGACAGGCAAAGCCCTGGATTGGGCCACCGCCATATGAACTGCCAACAGCACAGAACTCGGATCCGAGATCCATTTCCACACCCTCTTCAAATAGGTATTCGATCACTCTCCTTCCGGTCATCCTGTAGGAGACCTCCTCATAGAACTTCAACAAGGACGAAATTCAGCTGCCGAGTATGCCCTCGAGTTCCGCACCATGGCTGCAGGGAGTGGATGGAGTGAGGCTGCTTTACTTACCGTCTACCGAAGAGGGCTCAACAGGGAACTTGAGGCAGGGCTGGCCTGTAGAGCTGACCTTCAGGATTTAAATCAATACATTCGTATGTCCATCTCCATCGACCACCTCATCGCCGACCGCCGAGGAACTCTGCCACCCAGGAACCCGAAACCTTCTCTTTCCATGATTCCGTCATCCTGCCTGAGTCTTCCATGTAGTTGGGCCATGCTCCTTTCTCGTGTATCGAATGTCAAAGGCGGATCCAAGAAGGGCTCTGCCTGTACTGTGGAGGGAAAGTTCATCAGCCATTGCCCTGTTCGCCCCACGGAGAGATGAGAAGGGTCCCTCCGCTGCCATGCAGGTAGGCGTGTCCTTATTTCTAAATATCTCCCAAAAGCAATTCTCCATCCCAGTATTGATAACCGTGAAGGGGGTTAACTAAGTACGTAGAGGGCTTGATAGATTCGGGAGAAGCAGGTCATTTTATCGATCACCAGCTAGTACAAGAGCTTGACATTGATCTAACACCTGTCACCCCTCCCTTAAGGATTAACACCCTGGACCTTGCAGCCATTGGGCATGGGCTTCATTACATACCTGACACAGAGCGTCACCCTCCAGATTGGAGTCTTACTCACCAAAACCATTCAACTCATGGAACTCTCATCCCCCAAACAGCCACTCATTCTCGGACACCCCTGGCTTTGTCGTCACGACCCTGCTATCTCGTGGCGACAAGGTTAACCTCTCAGGGATCACTGGGGCGCTAGCGCCCCACTCCCGACACTACCAGGTGAAATGTGAGGCGCCAAATTCAAAATCCAAAAGTTGAATTATTAAACATCCACCAATATACAAGTGTTCCATACTCATCAAAAGCTCTGTTTCTTGGCAATATCACAGCGTTGTCAGATTTCAAAAAGGCTTTACGGCGAAAGCACAACATTTGATTGTTTGAGGNGCAGTGATCCCTAACAAGTTAACTACTGTCCTGGTCTTCTACCTGCTTCACCAGTTGTCTCAGCCTACCTCTGCAGTGCCACCCACCATACCATCTGAATACGCCCAGTACAGCAATGTCTTCAGCAAAATCAAGGCCTCCACACTGCCACCACATCGCCCAGGGGACTGTGCTATTGACTTACTCCCTGGAGTGTCCCCACTGAAGGTCCGTGTTTACCCCCTATCTATCCCGGAAAATGAGGCAATGGAGAACTACACTGATGAAACACTCAAATGGTTTCATTCGTCCTTCTTCTTCCCTGACTGCGTCCAGCTTCTTCTTTGTTGGAAAAAAGAACAGTGGTCTCCATCCATGTATTGATTACTGTTCCCTGAATGATGTCACGGTCAAGAACCGTTTCCCTCTTCCTCTGATCCCAGCGACCCTTGAACAAGTGGGCCACGCCAACATCTATACAAAACTCGATCTGCGAAGTGCATTTAACCGTATACGTGAAGGCGTATACGGTTAAATTTATCACCGTACGAGGGCACTACGAATACCTGGTCATGCCCTTACGGCCTTACGAACGCCCCGCCGTCTTCCAATCCTTTATGAATGAGGTTTTCCAGGTTATGATCAACCGCTTTCTCATTGTCTACATTGATGACATCCTGATTTACTCCCACTCGCTGAAGGAACACATACAGCATGTGCAAAAGGTTCTTCAACGGCTCCTTGACCATAACCTTTCTGTGAAGACTGAAAAGAGCCTTCCATGTAACCTCTGTAAACTTCCTCGGTTTCGTACTGACACCTGGAGGGGTCAGCATGGATGAGAACAAAGTCACCGCCGTCAGTAACTGGCCCAAACCCACCACTGTTAACTTCTTAGGGAGCGGCTGCATAGGTGACGGTTTTGGAGAGTCTGGCGTGCCCAAAGTAAAATGCATGCCACTCAGGCCCAGAAAATAGGATATGCACATAAGTAGTACTATTGGATAGGAAACACTAAGAGTTTCTAAGAGTGTTAAAATCATGTATGTGAGTATAACAGAATTGATATAGCAGGCGAAAACCAGAGGAAAATCCTTTCGGATTTACAGTTTTTTTTGTAAATGAGCATCTTCTCCATTGTGCCTATTGCATACAACTTTATGTAGGACTGAGACTGCAGTACCTATGGCTTTCACTAGATGTCAACAGTCTATATACAAAGTCTAGGAATTCTAGGAGTGACCAGAACAGATAGCAACAGGAAATTGTCAGGCGACTACTTTTGTAAACAAGGTTTGACGCGCGCGAGATTGTGAACGCGCACCACTTTATTTTTCTTTCCTATCGTTCACGTTATCGTCCGGTTGAAATATTACAGCAAATATGCCCAAAAGGATACCTAAGGATACATTAAAAATGATGTTTGATTTGTTTGTAGAAAGTGTATAGGTATAATTTGAACGTGTTCTCTTCACAGTTCAATGGGCGACTCAACGGTGGATTTTATGATCATAACGCGCCAACCAAACGGAGATTTATGGATATAATAAATGACTTTTTCTAAGAAAAGAAGCATGGATTGTCTTCGTTGGACACTTGGGAAGCCCTCAGCAGAAGTTCATCAAAGGTAAGTGATTTTATATTAGCGATTTTATGCGTTTTGTGAGACCCGTGTTGGGTTATGGATTTATGCTAATGCGTAAATATTAGAGGTGCTACCCTCAAACAATCAAATGTTGTGCTTTCGCCGTAAAGCCTTTTTGAAATCTGACAATGCTGTGATATTGCCAAGAATCAGAGCTTTTGATGACTATGCAACACTTGTATATTGATGAATGTTTAATAATTCAACTTGCATTCATCCCTCCGCCTTACTCCGTTTTAGTGTGTTCTTGGTTACCAACCCCCCGCTCACCGGACTCTGCAGGAAGCCTCTAATACCCAGAAATGCTTTGCCGACAGACGCCGCTGACCTACGCCACTCTTTCACCCCGGACAGCATGTGTGGCTCTCTACCAGAGACTTCCGGCTCCGCCTCCCCTGCAAAAAGTTCTGTCCTCGCCTCATTGGTCCCTACAAGATAACCCATCGCATCAACCCTGTCACGTACTGCCTCCAGTTACACCGTCAGTATAAAATATATGTCTCTGTTAAAACCGGTCACCAACAGTCCTCGTCATCCTCCAGTCTCAACCCGCAGTGCGCCCCCACCGTTGGAAGTCGGATGGGAACCTGCCTACGCCATTAAGGCCATCCTTGATTCCAAACGCCTGAGAGGTCGCATCCACTATCTAGTGGACTGAGAAGGTTATGGGCCGGAAGACCGGTCCTGGGTCCCCAACTAGGACATCATCAACCCAGAGATGATTCAGGCATTCCACTGTAACCGTCCGGATTGTCCCGCTCCCCAACCTCGGGGTCGACCCCCGAACAGACCCACTGGACATCAGCCTCGACGCAGTACATTGGGTCAGTGCACAACCTTGTCAAACCAGCCTGCCGGTAGGCGGCCGCCTCTGCTCTCCCGCCCGCCTGCTCCACCCTCCGGTGCCGTTGGGTCGTCTGGAGCCTCCCTGGGGGGGGGTACTGTACGGTTCTGTATTTATTTTCTTAGTCAACCTTGTGTTCTGTTTCGTTGTGTTCTTGAACATACCCTGTCTTTCATTTTTGTTCATTGATTTCACCTGTGTTAGTTACTCACCTGGTCTCATCAGCTCCTTATTTAGTTCAGTTCTTTCTGTTTGTGCCTTTGTGAGGTATTGTTCGTTTTTACTCTACTAAGCCTTTTCCTCGCTCGTTTTTGAGAACCAGTTATAGCCTTCAGTCCTAGTTTTGATTCACCTGCCTGTTTGCCTACCTGTGACCAAGATTCCTGCCGTGCTCTGCGCGTGAATCTACACCTTTTTCTCCCTTTTTCATTACAACGTGCGTGCATGCGTGCATCTGTGTGTAAAGAAGTAATGAACACCAGGTCTCTGTAGGGCTAATAGGGCATTTGTGTGTGTGATGAAATGGGTAAAAGTGTGAATATGCAAATAGTATTTGCTTTTCTGTGTGTGTGTCTCTTGAATTAGACTGCTGCTGCACGATTTAAATTATAATGGAGGCGTTGACCCTGAGAAGTGCTGCATTTTTTTGATTGCCTTTCTGTTACAGTGATGAAGAACAGGAGTTTGTGTTTGAGGGTCAGAATAATAATTATATATATATATATATACATACAGTTGAAGTCGGAAGTTTACATACATCTTAGCCAAATGCATTTAAACTTTTTCATAATTCCTGACATTCAATCCTAGTAAAAATTCCCTGTCTTAGGTCAGTTAGGATCACCACTTTATTTTAAGAATGTGAAATGTCAGAATAATAGTAGAGAGAATGATTTATTTAAACTTTTATTTATTTAATCACATTCCCATTTGTTCAGAAGTCTATATACACTCAATTAGTATTTGGTAGCATTGCCTTTAAATTGTTTAACTTGGGTCAAATGTTTCGGGGAGCCTTCCACAAGTTTCCCACAATAAGTTGGGTGAATTTTGGCCCATTCCTCCTGACAGCTGGTTTAACTGAATCAGGTTTGTAGGCCTCTTTGCTCACACACGCTTTTTCAGTTCTGCTTACACATTTTCCATAGGATTGAAGTCAGGGCTTTGTAATGGCCACTCCAATACCTTGCCTTTGTTGTCCTTAAACCATTTTGCCACAACTTTGGAAGTATACTTGGGGTCATTGTCCATTCGGAAGACCCATTTGCAACCAAGCTTTAACTTCCTGACTGATGTCTTGAGATGTTGCTTCAATTTATCCACATATTTTTTATTCCTAATGATGCCATCTATTTTGTGAAGTGCACCAGTCCCTCCTGCAGCAAAGCACCCCCACAACATGATGCTGCCACCCCTGTGCTTCACAGTTGGGATGGTGTTCTTCGGCTTGCAAGCCTCCCCCTTTTTCCTCCAAACATAACGATGATCATTATGGCCAAACAGTTCTATTTTTGTTTCATCAGACCAGAGGACATTTCTCAAAAAATTACGAACTTTGTCCCCATGTGCAGTTGCAAACCGTAGTCTGTCTTTTTTATGGCGGTTTTGGAGCAGTGGCTTCTTCCTTGCTGAGCGGCTTTTCAAGTTATGTCGATATAGGACACGTTTTACTGTGGATATAGATACTTTTATACCTGTTTCCTCCAGCATCTTCACAAGGTCCTTTGCTGTTGTTCTGGGATTTGTTTGCACTTTTCGCACCAAAGTACGTTCATCTCTAGGAGACAGAACGCGTCTCCTTCCTGAGCGTTATGATGGCTGCGTGGTCCATGGTGTTTATACTTTCATACTATTGTTTGTACAGATGAACGTGGTACCTTCAGGCATTTGGAAATTGCTCCCAAGGATAAACCAGACTTGTGGAGGTCTACAATTTTTTTTCTGACGTCTTGGCTGATTTCTTTTGATTTTCCCATGATGTCAAGCAAAGAGGCACTGAGTTTGAAGGTAGACCTTGAAATACATCCACAGGTACGCCTCCAATTGACTCAAATTATGTCAATTAGCCTATCAGAAGCTTCTAAAGCCATGACATCATTTTCTGTAATTTTCAACTTAGTGTCTGACCCACTGAAATTGTGATACAGTGAATTATATGTGAAATAATCTGTCTGTAAACAATTGTTGGAAAAATTACTTGTGTCATGCACAAAGTAGATGTCCTAACTGACTTGTCAAAACTATAGTTTGTTAACAAGAAATTGTGGAGTGGTTGAACAACTAGTTTTAATGACTCCAACATAAGTGTATGTAAACTTTCGACTTGTATATAAGTTGTATTGAATTTCAACAGAATTCCATACATGCATGTGTGTTTTCGTTATTTTTCTTCAACAGTGTGTGAAAGAAAGAAAATGAGTGTGTGTTTGGCTGTATGTTTTTATTGTGAAAACAAATGAACTCTGGTGTAGCAGACGGCTGGCTGGTATAGTACGCTACAAGCACAATGTCGTTACATTCATCAAAACAATCAGTGATGTTGATAGCACAGGACTATTGTGGCGCGTGTGTGTGGTTATGTATCTCTTTTCTGCTCTGTGTCTTTGGAGACACACACACACACTTTTTTTTGTCATTCACCCTTGAATCACCTTGACACTTTTTCTCCCTTTTCTTTCTACCTCTCTCTGTCTTGTCTGTACTTCCTACCCTCTTTTCTCATACACACTGGCTTTCCTTCTTCTCCATTTCTCTCTTCCATTCCTCCGATTCTTCCCCGCTCCTCCTTTTGTTTGAACTTCCAGACTCTTTCCCTTTCCTTTTTTCCCATTGGATGTTTGGACAGTACATCATTTTAAAGAGGTACATCTACTCACATTTTCTCTTCTCTCAATTCAATTCAAAAGGCTTTATTGGGATTGAAGGTGTTACTACATACACTGCCAAAGCAAACATATAGAAACATATTAAATCAATGATGATGGAAACAAATAATAATAAACATAATACTCAACTAATAATAATGATTAACAGGACAACACAGTAATGTTCTATCTCTCTTTCCATCTCTCTCTTCCTCCCTGTTTCTTTCGTTCTCTCTCTCTCTGTCTCTGTCTCTGTCTCTCCCAACCCCCTCGCTCTCTCTCCCCATCTATCTCCCTCCCTCTCTCTATTGTGATGGTTAACTACTTATGGAGTGGTGGGGCGCTTTGCTTTGGGCACGCCAGACTCTCCAAAACCGTCACCTCACCTGCCGCTCCCTAAGAAGTTAATCTGTCCTGTTCTTCGGCAGTGCCATGATATCCAGATGATGCATTCATCAAGGTTACTCTGCTCATTGTTCTTATAGTGTTCTGCCCCCCCTCCCCCACCCTCCCCCACACACACACGGCACACAACATCACAAGCAAACAATGGACTAATGACAGTCACAGCCCTCAACTTTGAACTCAATCTCAGACTCCAAACAAAGACATCAAAGACAGTACGCGCCAAGGACAGAGGGACGGAGGGAGATGGAGAGATAATAGAGTGAAGGAGAGTGAAGGTGCGCTCGTGCATGCCTACATGGGAGAGAGAGAGAGAGATTTGTTGACCATTAGGGTTACCGGGTTACTGCCATTTTCTGCCCAAACCCACTTCCTTTTCCTGGGATAAATAACTGAGAGAAACCGGTAAATTATAATAAGTTATTTATATGAACTGCGTGACGTGAAATGGAACTGTTAAATTATATGCAATGTCTAAATCTGTCTTCATATGACATTCTCTGCTCTGCTATCTGCATGATCAATAATTAACGCTCAGTGTGTGTGGGTTGTTGTAGCATACCTTATTTACTTACACAAAGTCGCCACAAATTCGAAGTGCACGCATTGTTTATGCTGAAACTGTACACGTTAACTTGAAAAGCAGTTAATACGATAACAAAATGTCCCCTACTTTTGAGGTAGGCCTATCTATTTTTTTGTAAAACCAACCTGCTGAAAATCCTGTCTAAGGAATTCAGCCTGTTTGAAGTAACAAACGAAGGTCAAAATACCTGCAGCACCTGTTTGAGGTGCTCAACAGGATCCAGGCCACCTCCATGTAGGCCAGGAGAGCCATCTCAGTCTGTAGCCAATTTGTGACGAAGATCAGAAACCGCCTTAGTCAGGGAAGCACTGTGCTTTTTGAGAGGCCACTTCAGCATTAAAAAAAGTTAAACAGGTACGGCCTATACCCTACCAGGTTATTTTAAGTAGCCTGTAGCCTAAGTTTGTGTGTAGGACGTTATTATACATTTGTTTGGCTGAGTCTTGAGAATCAGTCAGCTGGGTAAATCCATTTTGAATTCAATCACTTCTTTTTTGTAGTACAGCTCCATGGTTTACTCCCAGTGACCTCATCATTGTTGACCAGCCAGAAAGAGACCAATGTACTCCTGTCTACTACAATGACATAGAATGACTAGTTTAGAGGCTTCTATCTCTTGAATGTTTTGACATTCAGGTCCAAAATGTCACTTTCTGAGCACTTCTACAATGGGCAAATACTGTATGTATGGAAGAGATAGAGGTGCTCAAAGTAGACACATTTTTCATACCCCACCATACCATGAGACATCCATGTCTTCATCACTGGAAAAGATAATCGGTTGAGATTGCTATCATTTGAGATTGTCGGTTGAGATTGCTATCATAATAGTTTGACAACAGGCTTGTCAATCTATTATACAGTACAGTATAATGCTTGAGTCTGGTCGAACGGTAGTGCTCTCGACTCCCGATCACATATGCCCACTTTGGAGAGAGGGGTTTGAGCCCTGTCTCGACCACTTCATGTCTATACCCCTACTATCTGTCTCCTATGTCACTTTACTGCTGTACCTTCTAAAAAAATAATAATAATACGGAAGAGGGTCAGAATCCTGATCTCCTAAAAAAAAAAATGTATACATTGTATTGAACTTCAACAGAATTCCATACACAAGGGCCTTACATATAGGAAGCATGTATGAGCAATATAGTGTGTTGGCCTCTTCACTCAATACGGCATTGGTAATCAGAAAATGTAGAGCCTGTCAGAATACATTGATTCCTTGGAGAAAACACCCACCCTTCGACTCATCAACCCCCACCCCTGAGGCCCGTATGTGTGTGCGCGTGGGCATGCACGCTTGTGTGTGTGTGTGTGTGTGAAAGAAAACATCAACCCCCCCCTCCCTTGAGCTGATGCCTACCTGTTAAATCTTTAGAGAATGGTCGTCACTGACAACGCGTCGACAGGGTCAGACTCAAAGCATCTGCTGTAGTGAAGACTGACACTTCTGATGACAGTATCAGAGCATCACACCTCCACATGGGGCCAATGGCATCTGATCATCATCAGTGTGTGTGTACGCATATGAGTCAGTGTGTGTTGTGCCATTGACATTGATAGGGTTGGGGCTATCAGTTTGTAGTATAGTCCATAAAAGCCTCTAGACTAGTCATTGTAGTAGACAGGAGTACATTGGTCTCTTTCTGGCTGGTCAACAATGATGAGGTCACTGGGAGTAAACCATGGAGCTGTCAATGGAACCAAAGTAGAGGAGGGGGTAGGTGGTTGTGTGTTTGTGCAGAAGGATCACTCCAGATCCAAGGTGAAATTCAACATTTGTGCACGTCTCCCGGGTCTACAGAGCAGGAGCTCGCGGCTAAGACCACTCCACCATCGGTCCACAACAATTTAGCAAGCCCATTCGGAATTCATGCCTAAAGTTTTAACCCATTCGCAAACCTTAATCCTTAACTTAACCAGTTGGAATGAATGCCTAAATTTAACCCTAGAGTTGTTTCTGTGGCCTAAATTTAACACTTTTGTCATATAACGTCAGGAGATGAAGTCAGTATACGTTTGTGCAAGGACATCGGGACATGAAGTCAGACTGTGATATCTTGTTGGTTTCTGAGTGTGTGTGTGTGTCATCATGACCATTCTATTTGTGATACTATACAGAGAATTTCTAATAACCATGTTTTTCATCTGGTGAATATAAACTGGAATTGGTTGTAGTGAAATGGGTTGTATTGGAATTGGTTGTATATTGGAATCCGTTGTACCAGAATTGGTTATGTTCTGGAATGTTCTTGTACTGAAATTGGTGGTTTAGTGGAATTTGTGAAACGAGTGGTACAGTATACACAATGCTGCCTGTATCCATTGTGTGGGGACAGACCTCATGCATGTTTGAGTAGGCACGTGAATGATCATTGCATATTTCCTGTGTGAACACTAATGGAGGTCAGATAAAAGTCATTTCCTGTCCAGTATAAATGAAATGATGTATTATAATGTTGTTTTGTTGAGATATATTTTTCTGGAAGCCTCAACTGTTCTTGGTCATTCATGAGAAATTGGAACAAGCTACAAGGCAAAATGTATCAAATGTAAGCCAACACCTAGGGACTTTACTGTAGCAACCTTGTCAAGAGGTTTGGATTACTTGCCACAACGGCTAAGATGTTGGGTTGAACTTGACAGTCGCTGGAACCTGGTTTGAGTCCTTGTTGAAGCTATCCCCCAAAACTCACTGCACTGGTGTCAGAATTGGAATGGCCCTTAAGTGAAGCCATCAATGGCGTGGCTGAAAAAAATCCCTTCACACAAGGAACACTCCACAATGTTCTCCTGTGTACATGGATTCATTATGTTTGGAGTCAACGTAGAGTCAAGCTGCTTTTCGCAATCGGAGAACTGTTTTCCTAATTTCAGATAAATGAGCTATTTTCCACCTCACTCGACATACACTTAGCATAATGTGTGTCTTCTAAATGTGTGATCAGTTAAAAGCCCTCTGTTAAAGGAGCCATCTGGGATTGATACAGCAGTTTTTTTACTTTTAAATTAATGAGATATAGCCATTGATTCCTGAAGAATATAACTTATAAATGAGAGTGGTTATATTTCTCAAGCCCCATCCCTCAGCTTAATGCCCCAAAAAGTGACGTGGTGGCTGCTTTGTTGTTTTCCGAATAGCAGATTGCCCCTTTAGTATGGTTTCTGAGAAATTGCACAACAGAAAGGCTGATTTAAGTAGACAATTACACAGCAGAATGAGTGCTCTGATGCATTTTTCTTCCACGCAGTCAAGTACGAGTAAGTATTTCAAAGGTTTACTAAACATTAGTACGGGGCAACACAGTAGATTATTAAAAAAATGTAATCCACTGCTCAATTGATAACACATTTTAACCCCTTCACTGCTCAATTGATAACACATTTTAACCCCTTCACTGCTCAATGGATAACACATTTTAACCGCTTCACTGCTCAATCGATAACACATGTTAACCCCTTCGCTGCTCAAGATGCGTGACATCACAATGCACTGTTTGCTGTGCATTGTGCTCTCTTAAAGATATAAAATATACAATTTAAAATTAACTTTAAATTTAATTAACAATATTTCTGTTCATTTTGGCTCAAGAGCACATTCAGGGGCAAAAGTTAGGTAGAGCCCTTGTAGCCCTTTACACTCATACCTGTATATACTGTAGGTTGAAAATGGCAGATTTGGGCACTAATAACCACCTAAATTGGAATGTAGTGGCTGTACAGTAATATTCTATACATGATGTCAGAGCTCTGGCTCTGCGCTACACAGCGTTGTATGGGTTTTGGCTGACAGCCGTTCAAAACATGAGCACTACTTGTGACAAGAAGTTGCCCCATCCCTCCCGGGTAACTGGGCAACTTGTGTGTGTAAAATGATGTAAATTATGATGACTCTATGGATTTTGAAAGCTGAGATGTTGAGGATTATAATAAATATCGCTTTGATGTCATACAAACAAGCCAAATACCCACGAGACCAAATGTGCACTTAACATTTCCAAATCATAAAACTCATGCCATATACAGTGTCAATGTTGATGATCACTGTGTTTGATGTTCAGTTACAAAATTACATTGCGTCGTACCCTGGGTTGTTCTGAACAGAATGATCCTGTTTGTTTTTTGTGAAGAAAATTTGTGAGGCACATGCAACTGAATGCACTCATGACTCCGATCTATGAGCACCAAAATTACTTAGTCATGTTGGCAATAGAACAAGCTTTCAAATCATGCCCACCTGACCCAGATTGCGATTTATAATGGACCATTTTTGGATAGCGTAAACAACACAAATAATTGTGTGATGGCAGTGATGCAGGGTTGTGTTCCAAACAAAACTACTACAAGTGTACTTGCTCTAGTTCCTCAACTGCACAGCTAGGAGATATAAAAAAAGTACCTTATAGTTGAAGACTTCTTTTTGAGTCATAAACGTGCATTGACATTGCTGAGAAACTGTGCACAATTTGGAGAGGTGTGTGGCCACTTGGACACACCAGTTATTCCTCTCAGTCAAACCCTTGTAATTGTTTTGTCTACCACACATTTTCCAGGAATGGTGTTATCATGTTACTGAATGTATCCAGAGTATTTTCAGATTTCGTTATCAACAAATGTGGCGAAAAGTAAAATGCACATAAAATCAACAGTGTAATGTTTGGATTAGGTCATGTGTCAGGTGAACTGTTTTGTCCTCAACTTTGGTCTAATCATTTTTTCATTATCTACAAACTGTTCCCTTTCAATTGCTACCATGGTTATATAAAAAAAGTAATTTAACCTTTATTTATTTAAGTAGGTAAGGCAGTTAAGAACAAATTCTTATTTACAATGACGGCCTACCACGGCCAAACCCTAACCCGGACGACGGTGGGCCAACTGTGCGCCACCCTATGGGACTCCCAGTCACGGCCGGTTGTGATACAGCCTGGAATCGAACCAGGGTCTGTAGTGACGACTCTAGCACTGAGATGCAGTGCCTTAGACTGCTACTTTTCATATTTCTTCTTTAAGAAATGTCTATGTTGCCCTTTCCATATAGGCCAATTCCCACAAGTGTAAAGGGTTAAAGGCTTAAAATTGGATACCCCAGCAGAATATTCAGAGAGCAGTTACACCAACTAAAGAGGTTAGTGAAGGGTTCATGGGGAAATTTCCGTTAAAAACGGCAGCATGGAACCTGTGTGATAGCTTAGTGCGCTAGGCTAGGCGCTAGCACGGCTGAACGTTAATTAGTTCTGATTTGCTTTCCGTTTCATTCGTTTCGTGTGTTCACAAACCTTGATCAGCACTCATTCATTTCTCTCTCCTCTCTATCTCGCTATCTATCCCGTCACTCTCTTTCCCTCTTTCTCTCTCTCTCTTCACTGTTTACCCCAAGCTTCTTGATATGTTAGTTATTACCCTGTTCATTTAAACAAGAGAGGGTAGGGGATATAGGAGGGATAGGGAGAAAGAGCGAAAGAGAGTGAGTGAAAGAGGGAGAGAGAGAGAAAAAAGAGAGACAGACAGAGAGAGCCAGAGCACAGAGCCCCTCCTCTGTTCGGTATACCTGTATGTATCTGTTCTTCCTAATGGGTAAATGTTTTCCCTGTTTCCTTCCGCCAGCTCAGGAAGCTCTCCTCGACACCAACATTTTAGGATGAAACAGGGAATTAAGCAACCTTAATCTGTTTTCCTGAGTGAAGTAAAACAAGTTTCATTAAACCATAAATCACAACAGAGGATATGGTGTACGGAGAGAGGGGAATAGTGGGAGACAAACACTAACGGAAATGAACAGGTATGCACACACAGGCACACACGGGTGGCACGTAGCCTCGAGGTTAGAGCGTAGGGGCCAGTAACCGAAAGGTTGCTGGTTTCGAATACCGAAGCCAACAAGGTGAAATAAATAAAATAATCTGTCTCTGTGCCCTTGAGCAAGGCACTAAACCCTAATTGCTCCAGGGGCACTGTACAATGGTGAATCTTTGATTTGTTTGGAAAAAGTTTATAGGTATATTTTTTGTCTTGTATAATGGGACGAGTGGACGGTGGATTTTCTGAACAGAACGCGCCAACCAAACTGAGTTTTATGGATATAAATAGGGACTTTTTCTAACAAAAGGAACATTGGATGTCTTGTTTGGACACTTCGGCTTACCATCAGCAGAAGATCTTCAAAGGTAAGCGATTTATTTTAGCTCTTTTTATGTGTTTTGTGACACCCACGCTGGTTTTATTAATATCCTAATATGGGAAGTACATGGGGTGCTGTCCTCAGACAATCAAATGTTCTGCTTTCGCCGTGAAGCCTTTTTGAAATCTGACAACACTGTGAGATTGCCAAGAGTCTAAGTTTTTGAGGAGTGTGCAACACTTGTATTTTTGTGAATGTTTTATAATACTACATTTTCATTTTGAATTTGGCGCTCTACATTTTTCAGGATGTTGTCACTGCTCCTTAATTATCCCCAAGAGGTTAAGAATTTT
>QNTS01000213.1:861701-922513 GCA_003317085.1 Hucho hucho
CTGAAAGCAAAGCACACCTTTAGAAACATTTCATAGATTGTATTATTATTCTGCTGCCATCTGTAGTGTCAAAACCGTAAAAGCCAAAATAACTTTGTCCAGACTGCCACTGGTCAGGTTGCTTTTCACAGTACAACCATATTTCCATGAATCCCAATGCATTTCAGGTGCCATAGACAAATTCCATGCAGACTGGTCTGGAATACTGTGCTTGTATACTGACCACTAACACACAACTACTGAACCACACAACTACTGACCACAACTATTGACCATAACTACTGATCACAACTACTGTCCACAACCACACAACTACTGACCACAACCACACAACTACTGACCACGGCTACAAACACCACCCCAATCTTGACATATGCTGACTGACTCAACTTAGATGCCTTCGACACAGCTTTTTGCTATCGGTCCTACTTCATAAAGTATAAAGCTTGTTGTATCCCCATTCATTTCAAAGGCGGAATGCAGGCTTCAACATTCAAAACGGATATCACTGTGACAAAACTTTCAGAACGTTCAAACTAAAACATTTTGAGAGCTTAAAACACATTATATGCTTTGTGATGATATAGTTCTAACTCTTGCCTACTAAACTCAGCAAAAAAATAAACGTCCTCTCTGTCAACTGCGTTTATTTACACTTAACATGTGTAAATATTTGTATGAACATGACAAGATTCAACAACTGAGACATAAACTGAACAAGCTCCACAGACATGTGACTAACAGAAATTGAATAATGTGTCCCTGAACAAAGGGGGGGCAAAATCCAAAGTAACAGTCAGTATCTGGTGTGGCCACCAGCTGCATTAAGTACTGCAGTGCATCTCTTCCTCATAGACAGCACCAGATTTGCCAGTGAAGAGCACTTTTTGCCAATCCTGTCTGGTCCAGCGATGGTGGGTTTGTGCCCATAGGCAACGTTGTTGCCGGTGATGTCTGGTGAGGGCCTGCCTTACAACAGGCCTACAAGCCCTCAGTCCAGCCTCTCTCAGCCTAATGCGGACAGTCTGAGCACTAATGGAGGGATTGTGCGTTCCTGTTGTAACTCGGGCAGTTGTTGTTGCCATCCTGTACCTATCCCGCAGGTGTGATGTTCGGATGTACCGATCCTGTTGTTACACGTGGTGAAGACAGCTTGCCTGTCAACGTTGGACATTAAAGTTTTGCATCTGAGCTCCTAGAGTGTGCGTCTCTCCTTTATTTTCAAGTTACACGTGGTCTGCCACTGCGAGGACGATCAGATGTTCATCATGTCTCCCCTGTAGCGCTGTCTTAGGCGTCTCACAGTACGGACATTGCAATGTATTGCCCTGGCCACATCTGCAGTCCTCATGCCTCCTTGCAGCCCTCATGCCTCCTTGCAGCATGCCTAAGGCACGTTCACGCAGATGAGCAGGGACCCTGGAAATCTTTCTTTTGGTGTTTTTCAGAGTCAGTAGAAAGGCCTCTTTAGTGTCCTACGTTTTCATAACTGTGACCTTAATTGCCTACTGTCTGTAAGCTGTTAATGTCTTAACGACCATTCCACAGGTGCATGTTCATTAATTGTTCATGGTTCATTGAACAAGCATTGGAAACGGTGTTTAAACCCTTTACAATGAAGATCTGTGAAGTTATTTAGATTTCTACTAATTATATTTGAAAGACAGGGTCCTGAAAAAACGTTTTCCTGAGTTTATAATAGCCCACTATAACCCACTATAATAACATATCTACAAACCACCCCAAAATAGGTCACTATAATACTATAACTAACACATAGCCTTTGACTAACCCTGCTGCTGCTAACCGTACTATTGCCGTCACTGCTACTACTATTTCACAACCATAAATACTTAAACACCAGCAAGCACACCACATTTACTTCACTAAATTTCCTTTTTGTCCTTGAGCTAGCTTATTGCGACTGCCATACCAAACTGACCCTGCTTTTATTATCCTCCCTCCTCATGAGGGAAAGAAATTTCAAAATGAACGCAAAGCAAATCATTTCTCTAAAACTAAATATATGTGTTGATATTAGTTGGCAGGGGTCTTAACTTGAACATGATTGTGTTTTGATGTATTTCAAATACCTTTTAACACTTTTTCTGGTAAATGTTTTCTAAGAAACATCAGAAATCAAAACCTTTGCTTATTCCTAATATTTAGGATAGAAACAATTATATAAGCCTTTGTTTGTCTTTTTATTTGTTAATGTTAGCTCTCCGTGTACATTTAAACTACTTAGGGAGCAGTGGGGCGCTTGCGGGCCACTCCCGACACTACCCGGTGAAATGTAAGGCGCCAAATTCAAAATCCCAAAGTTGAATTATTAAACATTCATCAATATACAAGTGTTGCATAGTCATCAAAAGCTCTGCTTCTTGGCAATATCACAGCGTTGTCAGATTTCAAAAAGGCTTCATGGCGAAAGCACAACATTTGATTGTTTGAGGATAGCACCTACAATATTTAATCATTAGCATAAATTCATAACCCAACGCGGGTCTCACAAAACGCATAAAATCGCTAATATAAAATCGCTTACCTTTGATGAACTTCTGCTGAGGGCTTTCCAAGTGTCCAATGAAGACAATCCATGCTTCTTTGGTTAGAAAAAGTCATTTATTATATCCACACATCTCCGTTTGGTTGGCGCGTTATGATCATAAAATCCACCGTTGAGTCGCCCATTGAACCGTGAAGAGAACGCGTTCAAATTATACCTATCATATTTCTCCAAACAAATCAAACATCATTTTTAATGTTTCCTTAGGTATCATTTTATGTATATTTACTATAATATTTCAACCGGATTGTAGCCTGAACAAAAAGAAAGGAAAATAAAGTGGTGCGCGTTCACAATCTCGCGCGCGTCAAACCTTGTTTACAAAAGTGGTCATCTGACAATTTCCTCTCCCTATCTGTTCTGGTCACTGCTAGAATTCCCAGTCTTTGACTGTTGACTGTTGACATCTAGTGGAAGCCATAGGTACTGTAGTCTCAGTCCTACATAAGATTGTATGCAATAGGCACAATGGAGAAGATGGGCATTTACAAAAAGAACTGCAAATCCGGATGGATTTTCCTCGGGTTTTCGCCTGCTATATCACTTCTGTTATACTCACATACACTCTTAGAAACTTCAGAGTGTTTCCTATCCAATAGTACTAATTATGTGCATATCCTATTTTCTGGGCCTGAGTGGCATGCATTTTACTTTGGGCACGCCAGACTCTCCAAAACCGTCACCTCAGGAGCCAGTCCCTAAAAAGTAAACAGTCTGATGGCCTTGAGATAGAAGCTGTTTTTCAGAGTCTCGGTCCCAGCTTTGATGCACCTGTACTGACCTCGCCTTCTGGATGATAGCGGGGTGAACAGGCTGTGGCTCGGGTGGTTGTTGTCCTTGACAATCCTTTTGGCCTTCCTGTGACGTCGGGTGGTGTAGGTGTCCTGGAGGGCAGGTAGTTTGCCCCCAGTGATGCGTTGTGCAGACCTCACTACCCTCTGGAGAGCCTTACAGTTGTGGGCAGAGCAGTTGCCGTACCAGGCGGTGATACAGCCCAACAGGATGCTTTCGATTGTGCATCTGCAAAAGTTTGTGAGTGTTTTCGGTGACAAGCCAAATTTCTTCAGCCTCCTGAGGTTGAAGAGGCGCTGTTGCGCCTTCTTCACAACGCTGTCTGTGTGGGTGGACCATTTCAGTTTGTCCGTGATGTGTACGCCGAGGAACTTAAAACTTCCACCTTCTCTACTACTGTCCCGTCGATGTGAATAGGGGGGTGCTCCCTCTGCTGTTTCCTGAAGTCCACGATCATCTCCTTTTGTTTTGTTGACGTTGAGTGTGAGGTTATTTTCCTGACTTCATGACGACGGAAGTGAGGGCTACGGGGCGATAATCATTTAGCTCAGTTACCTTAGCTTTCTTGGGAACAGGAACAATGGTGGCCCTCTTGAAGAATTTGGGAACAGCAGACTGGGATAGGGATTGATTGAATATGTCCGTAAACACACCAGCAAGCTGGTCTGCGCATTCTCTGAGGACGGATGCCGTCTGGGCCGGCAGTCTTGCGAGGGTTAACACGTTTAAATGTTTTACTCACGTTGGCTGCGGTGAAGGAGAGCCCGCAGGTTTTGGTAGCGGGCCGTGTCAGTGGCACTGTATTGTCCTCAAAGCGAGCAAAGAAGTTTAGTTTGTAGTGATCACAATGTAGTAGCCATATCTAGGAAAACCAAAGTTCCAAAGGCTGGGCCTTATATAGTGTATAAGAGGTCATACAAGAAGTTTTGTAGTGATTCATATGTTGATGATGTAAAGAATATTTGCTGGTCTGTGGTGTGTAATGAGGAGCCACCAGACGCTGCACTTGACACATTTATGAATTTGCTAATTTCAGTTATTAATTAGCATGGACCCATTAAGAAAATTACTGTAAAAACTGTTAAATCCCTGTGGATTGATGAGGAATTGAAAAATGGTATGGTTGAGAGGGATAGGGCATAAGGAATGGCAAATAAGTCTGGCTGCACAAACGATTGGAAAAACTTCAAAACAACTGTATTCTTTTGCATGGGTTGTATAATGAGCTCTGGTTCCTCCAGAAAAGTCCCATACTTCGGGCCTAAAAGAGTCCAGCCCGGTAAATGAGTTCAGTGAACTCAAGTTTAGTCACACAATGTTTGTCCATTCATAAAGTATAGGGTAAACCCAGTCTCAATCATGCAATCAAAATATCAACTATATTTACCACACAACCATAAAGAATATCACATCTCAATAAGTATTCAACTACAGCTGACCACATAAATCATCACGGTATACATCTCTCTAAAACAAATGAAACGCCCTTGCAAAATAGTTGTAGTCAATCGGTCAGTCAGATAATCCAATCCGCCAACAGATCTCTAGCGGAGAAAGGCCACGAAGAACCAGCGGAGACGAACTGAGACGTGTAGTCTGCAAACGTACTGCAAATTGAGAAATCATGTGACTAAACTGAATAAAAAGAAGAAGAAACAATACTATGAAATGAAGATTAATCATACAAAGAATGATAGTAAAAAGCTTTGGAGCACCTTATGCATTGAATCAGATGGCTCCTTCATTTCAAAACCCAATGATATTGCCAACTACTTTAATGTTTTTTTTCATTGGCAAGATGGGCAAACTTGACATGCCAGCCACAAACGCCGACACCACTAGGGTTGCAAAGGGTGGGAACTTGTCGGTACATTTCCGGAATTTTGCTTAAATTCATTAAAAAAAGTGACCTTATAACAGTGAACCTTTTTTGTGGGATACAGATAAGGCAATTCTATGTATTGTGGCATATTTTGGTTAAACTATCCCCAATTCAATGGAATTGCAACCCTTTGCATGCACAGTGCATTCTTCCATCACATGTGTAGTGCACTCTTCCATCATATGTACAGCTGATTCTCAAGATCTTGCACACTAATGAGATGCTATTGAGCTCACACTACTACACTGACTGAGCAAAGGGCTTCATTCTTTCTGGTACGTTTTGATTACATTACCGGGTGGGGTGAATATATTTTATACGACATACATCATTTTTGTTAACTAGTAAATAGTAGCCTACAGCAAAGTGTTTAAATCAAATCTAACTTGTTAACAATTTCTGCTAGTTAGTTTTTACTACCATGTGGGGGTTTTAGCTTGCTTGAGCCTGCTGACTGAGGAGTGTTAATTCACCTGTTTCCATACATGTTTAATTTTAAAACATTTATCTTACAAAGGAGTTGTTTAATCTAACTGCATAACTATTATCTGTACATGGAACTGTATTTGTGTTTTTTTTTACTCATCTTTACTGGAAAACGCCACGGGCACTCTGATGTCTGGAGACATTTCGCTGCAGCTAATGTAGAAGTAAAAGCTGTGTGTCATGTCCTGGCCATAGATAGCCCTTTTGGCTGCTCATTGGCGTTTTGGTCAGGACGTGATTAGGGGTGTGTTAATGTTCTATGTACATTTCTATGTTGGTTGGTTTGGGTTCCCAATTAGAGGCAGCTGTTAGTCGTTGTCTCTAATTGGGAATCCTATTTAAGTTGATTCCCTGCCCCACTTGCCTTGTGGGTTATTGTTTGTAGTTGTATGTGTACCTGGGTGTGCCACACCTGCGTGATGGTTTGTTTAATTGTTTATTGTTTTTTTCCAGTTTGCACTTTAAATAAAGTATGTATACTGGAACCCTCACTGCGTCTTGGTCCGCTCCACCAGAGAACCGTGACACTGTGTACATTTGCAAATATGATGCCGAATCATATGTGAAGAATGCAACAAAGATTCAGAATCATCTGGCCAAGTGTATAAAGTTCCCTCAGCGCTCACAACAAGCAACCTCTGACAAAAGTCCTCCTACTTGGTGAAAATGATGAATCGGACACCTTATTGATAGCAACAGCTCATGGTCCTCCTGGGATACAAGTTTTTTTGACTCAATGGAGGAACATAGTCAGAGAAATGCTGACGAATGTCTTGCTTGAGCTGTGTATGCAAATGGCTCACCTCTGATGCTCAGAGGCAATGTGTATTGGAAGAGATTTCTGAATGTTCTTCGCCCAGCATACACCCCTCCAACCAGACATGCTTTATCTACTCATTTGCTGGATGCAGAGTTCAACAGAGTTCAAGTGAAGGTCAAGCAAATCATAGAGAAAGCATGCACTGAATCTGCTCCTCAAGGACATCATGGCACTGAAAACAATGGATACACTCTACAAGAGATTCAAGGAAATGGTTAGGTATGTGAAATGTCATCAAGTTATAGCAGAAATCTACCTCACCAAGCAAAGTGAGAAGAATAAGAGCACCACATTGAAGCTGCCTAGCAACACCCATTTGGTGGTGTTGTCATCATGTTTGACAGTCTCCTGGAGGGGAACGAGCCTCTCCAAGAAATGACCATATATGGACAGCCCCATCAAGAAGATCCTCCTGGATGATGTATTTTGGGAGAGAGTGGTAAGCAGCCTGAAACTCCTGAAACCTATAGCAGTAGCCATTGCACTGATTGAGGGAGACAACGCCATCCTGTCTGATGTTCAGACTCTGCTTGCAGATGTAAGAGAAGAAATCCGTACTGCCCTGCCCACTTCACTGTTGATCCAAGCAGAGGAAACTGCAGTTCTGAAATAGATCAAAATGCGGGAAGACTTCTGCCTGAAGCTTATACACTCTGCAGCATACATGATGGACCCCAAGTATGCTGGCAAGAGCATCCTGTCTGGTGCAGAGTTCAACAAGGCCTATGGGGTCATCACTACTGTGTCTCGCCACCTTGGCCTGGATGAGGGCAAAGTTCTTGGCAGTCTGGCAAAGTACACTTCCAAGCAAGGGCTGTGGGATGGAGATGCAATATTGCAGTCTTGCCAACATATCTCATCAGCCACCTGGTTGAAGGGACTTTGAGGATCTGAGGCTAGCGCCCCACTGCTCCCTAAGTAGTTTAAACAGCCATCACTAACATTGAGTGGCTGCTGCCAACATACTGACTCAAATCTCTAGCCACTTTAATAACTTTAAAAATTTGATGTAATAAATGTGTCACTTTAAACAATGCCACTTTATATGTTTACATACCCTACATTACTCATCTCATATGTATGTACTGTACTCTATACCGTCTACTGCATCTTGCCTATGCCGCACGGCCATCGCTCATCCAAATATTTATATGTACATATTCTTATTCATTCCTTTACACTTGTGTGTATAAGTAGTTGTTGTGAAATTGTTAGATTACTTGTTAGATATTACTGCACGTTCGTAACTAGAAGCACTAGCATTTCGCTACACTGGCATTAACATCTGCTAACCATGTGTATGTGACCAATAACATTTGATTTGATTTGGATACTGTTTTAAATCAGATTTCTGCAGCATTAGTAAAGATGTGATCAATACATGTTGATGATTTCATTCCTGTGCTGTTTGTAAACACCTTGGTAGGTTGACTGATAACCTAAACCAGGTTGTAGGCACTGGTTACAGTTTGAAGCTTTTCTTGAGTGGGCAGCTTGATGAAAGCCAGTCAATAATATGGTCACCCAGATAATATACCTCTCTGTTGATATCACATATTTTATCAAGCATTTCACACATATTATCCAGATACTGACTGGTGGTCTATAGCAGCTTCCCACAAGAATGGGCTTTAGGTGTGGCAGGGGAACATGTAGACATATTACTTCAACAGTATTTAAAGTCATCTTTAGACGTTGTGCTTTTCTTAAATGTAGTTTTGTAATTGACTAAAACAAGCAGACAACATGAAAATTGCATTTGAAAAAGGTCAAGTTTTTGCCGTGAGCCAATGGGGTAACCTAGGTAACCACAGGTTGGTTTCCCCACATGCGGACAGGGTCGCGACTGAAAAAAACATGAAACAGAACATGCAGCACAGCATTTTCTCTACATCACTTTCCGACCAGTAGCTCTATTACAGTGCCTTCAGAAAGTATTCACACCCCTTGTTCATGAGTGCATTTATAAATGTGAGTACATGCACTTACTAATACCTCAGTTTATTAATAATTTGTAAATTATTTATAAGGATCTACATAAATCATCAACTATTTTGCAGACCCTAGTCTAAAGTGTTATGACTGTCCTGTGAGGATCCAAATAGGTCAGATCAGCTTGGCAATGGATGACTTCAACCAGACCCTCTCTCACCCGCAGAGGGGGGAGAAGGGAGCTGGTGTGGGGTTAACAGCTCACAACCTGTTGTAAATCAAGGAGAGAACATCCCTCTCTTCACACAGGAATGTGCCTTTGTCTACACAGAGATTTTCCAGACGAAACTCTAACACGTTCTAAAGCAAATACTGGAACAATATTTCTAACATAGAACGTGGGGAATGGTCAGAGGTGATCAAATTAACAATAATGTCCTTTTTTCTGTTATTTGTAATGTCATTAAAAATGTTATGAAGGAAATACTGTAACTTGAAAAGTATATACACTACATGTACAAAGTCTCCATCCTTAACGATGTATATGATATCTGAAAAACGATGAACCACCCACTTGAGTGAGGTCAGACAGCGTGTCAGCCAGACGAACCGCCCCTTTTGAAGAACTGTATAAAATGAGGGGTTAATAATTAACATAGGAGACCAAGGAAGCGTTGAGCTGCAGCTCACGTCCGAAGTGGTTAGAACTCAATCTCAACACGAGGTAGAGACGATAACGTCACCTCCTGGGCAATCACTGGTACGGCTGATTAGCTGTCCTAGGTAAAGTATCTAGAAAAGCGAATTTAAGTGGGACAATTCTTCAACTCTCTTCAAACCATCACATTCTATTACTCTCATCACCCCAGTGGGAACAATTGACACGGCTAGCTAGCCTATCTTCAAAAAATCAGCTTCAGGAGCGAATGGAAAGTAGAATAAGCTCTGTAGTTCTGTTCAGGACTACACGACAAGTCAACGGATACCGGATGACGGCAAAGGAGGACAACAGTAGAAGACGGGTGGGGACCCCTTTTGGACAATCAGAACATTACAAGCGTGCCACGGAAAGGCCCAACCAAACCCCTTTCAAAGAAGGCTTGGTTCCGACAGAGATACATGGCGAACTAAGGCATATACACACAAATACAATCATGATTTCATTTAATCGGGCAACAATTAAACATAGTTGATTAGATAAATAAAACAGTAATCAGATTAATGAAAGTAAAGTCACAACAAAATTGTGGACTATATACAATGCCTTCAGAAAGTATTCATACCCCTTTATATTTTCCACATTTTGTTGTGTTACAGCCTGAATTTAAAATGAATGAAATTGAGATGTTCTGTCATTGGCCTACACACAATACCACATAATGTCAGTGGAATTAAGTTTTTCAAAATGTTTACAAATGAATAAGAAATGAAAAGCTGAAAAGTCTTGAGTCAATAAGTATTCAACCCCTTTGTTATGGCAAGCCTAAATAAGCTCAGGAGTAAACATTTACTTAACAAGTCATATAATAAGTTGCATGGACTCACTCTGTGTGCATTACTAGTGTTTAACATACTTTTTTCATGATTACCTCATCTCTGTAGACCATGCATACAATTATCTGTAAGATCCCTCAGTCGAGCAGTGAATTTCAAACACCGATTCAACCAACCATAGGGAGGATTTCCAATGCCTCACAAAGAAGGGCACCTATTAGTAGATGGGTAAAAAAAAAAGCTGACATTAAATATCCCCTTGATCATGATGAAGGTATTTATTACACTTTGGATGGTGTATCAATACACCCAGTCACTACAAAGATACAGGCGTCCTTCCTAACTCAGTTGCCAGAGAGGAGGGAAACCGCTCAGGGATTTCACCATGATGACTTTAAAACAGTTACAGAGTTTAATGGCTGTGATAGGAGAAAACTGAGGATGGATCAACAACATTGTATGTACTACACAATACTAACCTAAATGCGAGTGTGAAAAGAAAGAGCCTGTACAGAAAACATATTCCATAACATGCATCTTGTTTGCAATAAGGCCTTAAAGTAAAACTGCAAAAAATTTGGCATAGCAATTAAATTTGTCTTGAATACAAAGTGTTATGTTTGGGGCAAATCCAACACATCACTGAGTACCACTCTTCATATTTTCAAGGATGGTGTTTTGCTGCATCATGTTATGGTCATGCTTGTCATCAGAAAGGACTAGGTAGTTTTTTAAAGATACAAATAAATGGAATTCAACTATGCCCAGGCAAAACCTGGTTCAGTCTGCTTCCCAACAGACAATGGGAGAAAAATTCACATTTCGGCAGGACAATAAACTCTTAGAGACTTACCCAGAAAGACTCGCAGCTGTAATCACTGCCAAAAGTGATTCTAAAAATTTTTGACTTAGGGGGTTAAATTCTTATGTAATAAAGATATACAGAAATAGTGTTTTATAATTTTTTTTACAAATGTTTTGGCACAAGAGTATTTTGTGTAGATCATTGACAAAAAATGACAATTCAATTCATTTTTATCCAACCTTGCAGCACAACAAAAAGTAGAAAAAGACAATGTGTGAATACTTTCTAAATGCACTATAACATTTCCCAATATCTCTTCTGTTGTGCTGAGATGTAGACAGAGCCCCTGTGACCAAACATGTGTTTTTGTGTGTGCGTTTGTGTAGGTGTGACCTTACCAGTCATTTCCGTCACACTCCCACTGAGGTAGGATTTATCCTAGAATGTGTTTATAACGAACGCCCCGTCGCACTAAATTACAATCTCTTAATCCACACTGCAATGCATAAGGGGGAAGAGGTAGGATGAGGAGAAGAATGAGATTATAGCCGTCTTTCTAGTGTTGTAGGTCAGAAAAGCAGCCCGGTTTGTCATCAGGGTTGTCACATCAGACCTAGTGACCTAACAGGAACTTATAGAAGCCAGAATGGGGTTAAGGACGCCACGCACGCCCACAAACACACACCTACTGTACGTACACACGTACACACATACACACGTCTTTAAAAGGTACTCCCTGAAGGGCACTTCCTGGCTTGTCTCTGTGGCTAAAGACGACTGAGAGGAGCAGGGTGGATGAAGAGGGTGGATGGGTGGAAAGATGGACAACTGAGAGGGATGGAGGGGTCAGGGGGGCAGGGTTTCGTAAAGGTCCCTGTCTCTGTAGCTGTCTCAGCCTCAGTAAGAGGCTCTGCCCCCTCTCTGGTCCTCAGGCCTGGAGGTCCTCAGGCTTCTATATCACATCCTCTGCCATCATGATCACATCCATTGTTTTGAGGGAAGTGCATGTGCTGGCTTGGTACATACTGCATTTCCATAGCTCTAATTACAGTAGTTTGTGTTGGAATGTTTAGCCATGTGTAGAGAAAGCAGAGTTTAGTAATGGAAGGATTCCTGTGTGGTCTTGCATCCATAGCTCCATCTATGAATTTGAAAGTGGTTGCATTGCTCCAGACCCATCACTCAGCTGTCTAGCAAACCAGGTGGCAGGGCTGCAGTTTTGTTGTGTTTCAAATCAAGGAGGGGGCCTGGGTTGAGGTTAAACTGCATGCTAGCTCCCACACTGTAGAGCTTTTAGCACCACTGCTTCTCAAGCCTCTCCCTGTGTGTTTGGCTTTGTATTTGGAGGACTTAGACATTTCATAATCACACACTTTGAACTCTTTAAGAGGAGACTTGTTTAGAGCAGGGGGGCAGTGAGGTGATTTTCCAGGGCCTGGGCAGAAACAGCAGGGGTTATATTATAGCTTAGTGTGAAGCAGGATGGTGGTCCCTCCACTAAACTCTACTGCCTAGGTGTTAGTGGGCATATTAGACTGTGCATATGCTATAAACAAGGAGGCACTTAAGGATTTTGGGCGCTGGCCAGCCAGGCTAGTAGACCTCAATTTCTGCTACTTGTATAAGTGCGCCTTTTGGCCAATATACCAAAAGAGGTTCTGTGAATGTTCCCAGAACATTTCATTAGGTTGTGGGAAAGGTGTAGGAAGATTCTTCCAGGTGGTTTATTCGTGTGTTTTATTTCCAAGGACTTTTGTATTTTTAATCAGCCCCATTATCTTCTGCCAAAGCAGCAGCTACTCTTCCTGGGGTCCAGCAAAATTAAGGCAGTTTTATACAATTAAAAACATTACATTACATTTCACAACACATTAAGTCTGTGCTCTCTGGCCACTACTCTACTACCACATACACTACCATTCAAAAGTTTAGGGTCACTTAGAAATGTCCTTGTTTTTGAAAGAAAAGCAAATTTTTTCTTCATTAAAATGACATCAAATTGATCAGAAATAGAGTGTAGACATTGTTAATGTTGTAAAGGACTACTGTAGCTGGAAACTGCAGATTTGTTATGGAATATCTACATAGGCGTACAGAGGCCCATAATCAGCAACCATCACTCCTGTGTTCCAATGGCACATTGTGTTAGCTAATCCAAGTTTATCATTTTAAAAGGCTAATTGATCATTAGAAAACCTTTTACAATTATGTTAGCACAGCTGAAAACTGTTGTTCTGATTAAAGAAGCAATACAACTGGCCTTCTTTAGACTAGTTGTGCATCTGGAGCATCAGCATTTGTGGGTTTGATTATAGGCTCAAAATGGCCATAAACAAAGCACTTTCTTCTGAAACTCAGTCAGTCTATTCTTGTTCTGAGAAATGAAGGCTATTCCATGCGAGAAATTGCCAAGAAACTGAATATCTCGTACAACGCTGTGTACTACTCCCTTCACAGAACAGCGCAAATTGTCTCTAACCAGAATAGATAGAGAAGTGGAAGACCCCGATGCACAACTGAGCAAGAGGACAAGTACATTAGATTGTCTAGTTTGAGAAACAGACACCTCACAAGTCCTCAACTGGCAGCTTCATTAAATAGTGCATACCCCACATTAGACATGCCACCAGAGGTCTCGTCACACTCACTACTGAACATACTAGAGGGAGGTGCACAGTACTACAAGTCCTCAACTGGCAGCTTCATTAAATAGTACCTGCAAAACACCAGTCTCAACGTCAACGGTGAAGAGGCGACTCCGGGATGCTGGCCTTCTAGGCAGAGTTCCTCTGTCAACTGTCTGTGTTCTTTTGCCCATCTTAATCTTTTCTTTTTATTGGCCAGTCTGAGATAGGACTTTTTCTTTGCATCTCTGCCTAGAAGGCCAGCATCCCGGAGTCGCCTCTTCACTGCTGACGTTGATACTGTCACGTCTGCTCCCGCTCTTCCCTTCCCCTGGCGCTTGAGGGCGCCAGATTACCCTGCATCACGCACTCCTGCCATCCATCACTCACACCTGCCCTCCCTCGTCACTCGCATCAGCATTTTTGGACTCACCTGGACTCACTTATCACCTGTTATTTCCTCCCCTATATTTGTCAGTTCCTCAGCTCTGTTCCCGGCTGCTGCATTGATTGTTTTTTGTCTTTAGTTTTAGTTCTTGACGCTGTTCCTGTCTCGTATTATGTCAGTTGTGTATTAAATGTTTACTCCCTGTACCTGCTTCGTATCTCCAGCGTCATCTCATGTGACAGATACTGATGTTCTGCGGGTACTATTTAATGAAGCTGCTAGTTGAGGACTTTAGCACTGTGCACCTCCCTCTAGTCTATTCAGTAGTGAGTGTGACGAGACCTCTGGTGACATGTCTTATTATTATTAGCATTTCATTGTGTCTATTTTAATATCGTCATCAGGTGGAAGACGGTGTCCCCTCACTCTGGTCAGTCTCACCAAAGGAAAGGAAGGAGAGAGAAGGGACCGTGAGAGGCAGACCCTCTGCTGCTCTCTCCCTCTGCTGAAACTAATGCCATGTTCAAAACAACTCGGAACACGGAAATCTCTGCGTTCTAACTTCAGTGTGTTCAAGACGACTGGTAAAAATATAAACCTTTTTTTTTTTCTCTCGAGTTCCCAGTTGTCTTGAAAGCACCATGACTATCAGACAGTGGTGTGTATTCATGGATGCCAAGGGAAGCCAGGCTTCCCCAATTTCTTTTTCCAAAAATAAAAAATGTATCTTTCATCTCTGTTTCATAATTTTCCTTCATTTCGCAAGAGGCTGAATGTATCTCACCGGAGAAGGCATCAGAACGAGTGAAACATCGCCTCTCTGTATGTGTAGCCCATCTCCCTGATGCTGTCTGGTCAAAAATAGTATCATATTGTTACCGCCCGTAGCATTGAATGCAAGGGAAGCCAGCGAGGATTTGGCCTCCGTTGATATATTTTTTTTATATACAATAATAACCAAACAGCATTGAGCTAAACTGAGTGAGCTCAACTGTGAATGGTCTTTGCACACCAAAAAATGGAAGCCAGTTTGGATTTGGCTTCACAACAATCACATGACATCAAGCCAAACGTCATTGACAGAAATTGTTGCATCTCGTTGAGTTATTGTCCTCCGGTGGCAAGCTAGCTAAAATCTTCCATTTCCTAAATTAGCCATGGACAGAGAATTTTGGCAACATGGAATGGAACAGGATGGCATTAGCGTTTCTCTACAAGGTGAGCCAACATGTTTTTTTACTTACACACACACACACACACACACATCAACTCACACACACCAACACCCACATCAGTACCATGGACAGCCAGATGATATTTATCTCATGGTGATTGGACTAAATTGTGTTTGTAATCTTTTAATTGTCACTGTATTAGACTAAGCATTGTTGATTTGATGATGTTGAAGTTGAAATGGTGCTGGAATAGTGGAGGGAGGCAGCTCCTGTTTTCTTTGCGACTTGCAGTAACTCTCCGTTGTTCTAAATCAATAGTTGTTTAGTAGTCTGATAATGTCAGAAACATTACCTTGATTGACCGTGTTGTAGGTCATGTAACTGTTTGTTACATGCAATATGCTTTGTGGACTCCACCAGGAATTGAATTTGAATTTATTCTGCCACTGTATCTTCTTATTGTCTCAGCCTTAGGCCTATATATATCACTATGGCAAGGCATATGAACTAACAGGTTATAAAGCAAATAACACAATTATCCAAACACAGGTTGTTATATGGATTTTTTCACTAGCTTGGCTTCCCCAATGATTTCACCCACACACTGCTACTGCCATCAGATGCAGGTATCATCAGTCCAGTCAAATAAAAAAGCAAAATATTTCAATTTATGCTCAGCTGTGTCTTGGAAGTGCTACACCAACTGATCTATTCGGTTATCAGAACTCGAGTTTTGAAATATAATATGGTCTGAGAATAACAATATTGGCAGGCCAGTCATATAGCCAATATGTTATGATAATGTATTAGGCTTACTGCACAAACTGCACTCTTTCCTACAAAACTGTTTGTATTAGGTTAATGTTACATTTAAGTCATGTTTATTAATTTTTTTGAGTTGTAGGTCTCTGCTTGCTTTGACTGTGAAAGTGATCTTGACTCCGAAAAGGATGGTGACTACTGCCCTATATGTGACTGACCGGCTCTATTCGGTCTTATGAGACTCAGAACTAGAAAATAGTACATCATACACTACAGTTGAGGAAAGTATTTCTGCTTTGAAAATTGATAGAAAATGGCCTTTGAATGTTTTTCTTAAGCTTTAGCCCCACCCATCACTTTAAGGGTTGATCCGAGCGTTCTGTCCTAACAACAGCAGTCAAGCTAACTGGCTAACTTTGGCTAGCTTGCTAGCTACTTCCAGACACAAATGAGAGAACTGCTCACTGTAACCATTTAACTCGCCCCAGCAGAGCTGGTTAGGCTGTTTTTATGTTATCCTGAGCGTTGGTGACTGCAACTGTGCTGCTGGCAACAATTTATGCTTTTTTGCCAACGTTTACTGACACCGACCATATTCAACGGGTGTTGAGCGTTCGTAAATTAGTCAGTTATTTTGCACTCTGGCACACTCAGATGAGAGTGCTCTGAAATCAGAGTAGATAGCAAGAGCGAATTTACCAGCTACTCTATCAACAGTTGTTGCATTGACGTAATTAACATTTTATTGAAATGGTTACTTGCATAGTGGAGTCTTTTGTTAAGACATGTAGCTAGCTAGCTAAACAATGTACCATAATCCCAACTCCTGACGTTACTACCCTGCATGAATCTGCAAGTAACTAACCAACCAGGTTCAATGTTAGCTACAGTGGCTTGCAAAAGTATTCACCCCCTTGGCATTTTTCCTATTTTGTTGCCTTACAACCTGGAATTAAAATATATTTTTTTGAGGTTTGTATCATTTGATTTACACAACATGCCTACAACTTTGAAGATGCAAAATATTTTTTGGGTTGTAACAAACAAGAAATGAGAGAAAAAAACTGAAAACTTGAGCGTGCATAACTATTCACCCCCCCAAGTCAATACTTTGTCAGAGCCACCTTTTTTATTTTACCTTTATTTAACTAGGCATGTCAGTTAAGAACAAATTCTTATTTTCAATGATGGCCTAGGATCAGTGGGTTAACTGCCTTGTTCAAGGGCAGAACAACAGATTTTTACCTTGTCAGCTCGGGCATTCGATCTTGCAACCTTTCGGTTACTAGTTCAAAGCTCTAACCAGTAGGCTACCTGCTGCCCCTTTTGCAGGAATTACAGCTGCAAGTCTCTTGGGGTATGTCTGTATAAGCTTGGCACATCTAGCCACTGGGATTTTTGCCCATTCTTCAAGTCAAAACTGCTCCAGCTCCTTCAAGTTGGATGGGTTCCGCTGGTGTACAGCAATCTTTAAGTCATACCACAGATTCTCAATTGGATTGAGGTCTGGGCTTTGACTAGGCCATTCCAAGACATGTACATGTTTCCCCTTAAACCACTCAAGTGCTGCTTTAGCAGTCTGCTTAGAGTCATTGTCCTGCTGGAAGGTGAACCTCCGTCCCAGTCTCAAATCTCTGGAAGACTGAAACAGGTTTCCCTCAAGAATTTCCCTGTATTTAGTGCCATCATCATTCCTTAAATTCTGACCTTTTTCCCAGTCCCTGCCGATGAAAAACATCCCCACAGCATGATGCTGCCACCACCATGCTTCACTGTGGGGATGATCGGGGTGATGAGAGGTGTTGGGTTTGCGCCAGACATAGCGTTTTCCTTGATGGCCAAAAATCACAATTTTAGTCTCATCTGACCAGAGTACCTTCTTCCATATGTTTGGGGAGTCTCCCACATGCCTTTTGGCAAACACCAAACGTGTTTGCTTATTTTTTTCTTTAAGCAATGGCTTTTTTCTGGTGACTCTTCCGTAAAGCCCAGCTCTGTAGAGTGTATGGCTTAATGTTGTCTTATGGACAGATACTCCAATCGCCTGGTCTGTGAGTTTTGGTGGGCGGCCCTTTCTTGGCAGGTTTGTTGTGGTAACATATTCTTTCCATCTTTTAGTAATGGATTTAATGGTGCTCCATGGTATGTTCAAAGTTTCTGATATTTTTTATAACCCAACCCTAATCTGTACTTCTCCACAACTTTGTCCCTGACCTGTCTGGAGAGCTCCTTGGTCTTCATGGTGCTGCTTGCTTGGTGGTGTGCCTTGCTTAGTGGTGTTGCAGACTCTGGAGCCTTTCAGAACAGGTGTATATATACTGAGATCATATGACAGATCATGTGACACTTAGATTGCACACAGGAGGACCCTATTTAACTAATTATGTGACTGAAGGTAATTGGTTGCACCAGATCTTATTTAGGGGCTTCATAGCAAAGTGGGTGAATACATATGCACACACCACTTTTCATTTTTTTATTTTTTAGATTATTTTTTAACTACCTAGTAATTTTTTTCATTTCATTTCACCAACTTGGAATATTTTCTGTATGTCCTTTACATGAAATCCAAATAAAAGACGATTTAAATTACAGGTTGTAATGCAACAAAATAGTAAAAACGCCAAGGGGATGAATACTTTTGCAAGGCACTGTAGCTAACATTAGACCATAACTAGCAAAGCAAATGAATCTGAAGTACAAATAATATTACTACACAGATCATACACGTAACATTAGCTAGCAACCCAGCCAGCTAACATTAGCTAGCTAGCTAACAGTGCACTTTAACATGAAATGAAAATGACTGACAAGATTAGAAACATGTACTATCTGAAAATGTAGCTACCTAGACTATCTTACCCATATACATGGATGGACGCTTCTCCCGCCCTTAGTTTGAAGATATAATCTGGAGACAGGTGTTTTCTCTCTCCTTAGTTGTCATACTCTAATTCCACTGATTTCAAAATTCGGTCCTCCAGAAAGTGAAGAGCAATTTCTGTATTTCTACTAAGCGATATATATATTAGACAGGAGGATGTGTAGGATTACCTACACATACTGACCAGCTCAAATAGTCAGAAGCATGCTATATGGCAGAACAATCCGAACTCATCTCTTGGCATGTCCAGCCCACTCATTATCAATCAAATGTATTTACAAAGCCCTTCTTACATCAGCTGATGTCACAAAGTGCTGTACAGAAACCCAGTCTAAAACCCCAAACAGCAAGCAATGCAGGTGTAGAAGCACGGTGGCTAGGAAAAACTCCCAAGAAAGGCTGGAACCTAGGAAGAAACCTAGAGAGGAACCAGGCTATGAAGATTGGCAGTCCTCTTCTGGCTGTGCCGTGTGGAGATTATAACAGAACATGGACAGATGTTCAAATGTTCATACATGACCAGCAGGGTCAAATAATAATAATCACAATGGTTGTAGAGGGTGCAACAGGTCAGCACCTCAGGAGTAAATGTCAGTTTGCTTTTCATAGCCGATCATTCAGGGTATCTCTACCGCTCCTGCTGTCTCTAGAGAGTTGAAAACAGCAGGTCTGGGACAAGGTAGCACGCCCGGTGAACAGGTCAGGTTTCTATAGCCGCAGGCAGAACAGTTGGAACTGGAGCAGCAGCACGACCAGGTGGACTGGGGACAGCAAGGAGTCATCAGGCCAGGTAGTCCTGAGGCATGGTCCTAGGGCTCAGGTCCTCCGAGAGAAAGAAAGAAAGAGAAAGAGAGAGAATACTTAAATTCACACAGGACACCAGATAAGGCAGGAGAAATACTCCAGACATAACAGACTGATCCTAGCCTCCCGACACAAACTATTGCAGCATAAATACTGGAGGCTGAGACAGGAGGGGTCGGGAGACACTGTGGCCCCGTCCGACGATATCCCCAGACAGGGCCAAACAGGCAGGATATAACCCCACCCATTTTGCCAAAGCACAGCACCCACATTATCTCAGCCTATCATGGCTAGCGGAAAGGTTGCTGACTTTTTCTGTGGCTAAACCAACTAGTCTCGTCATTTACATGTATTATTCGTATTTACAAGTTTGTTACTAAGGCACATGAAAGTTCACATGTTCCAGAAGGCATTTCTGCCATTTCTGCATTTTGATAAAAATGTGAAGTAGTGACGCACGACATACAGTATGCCTAGTTTCCTGAAACTAGTCACATATGGTGCACTACTTTTGACTAGATGCCTGTGGTCCCTGGTCAAAAGGAGTGCACTATGAAGTGAATAACATGCCATGTGTGACGTAATCAGTCAGAAGTGTCTGTCTGTCTGTCTGTGTGTGTGTGTGTGTGTGTGTGTGTGTGTGTGTCTGGAGGTACA
Source organism: Hucho hucho (assembly GCA_003317085.1). Lineage (NCBI taxonomy): Eukaryota > Metazoa > Chordata > Actinopteri > Salmoniformes > Salmonidae > Hucho > Hucho hucho. The sequence continues at coordinate 881,776 of QNTS01000213.1, forward strand.
ATGTCCGGAGGGGGTGTGTCTGCCAAAGACTCCGTCCTGCAGGTGTGTGTATCCTCTCAGCTCCCACTGATATGCTAATTTCTTCTTTGTGCCATACACAGTCAGTTTAGCCTAGGCCAGCGCATACACCGAGGCCCAAGTGCCCAGCATACCCACAATGCACCACTCTGCTGCACTAAAGTCCTACTGGCTGCTGACGGATTCACAGTATCCTCAATATTATGCAGTATGCGCATAGAGAGATAGAGGACTCATCTTTGTATCTGTGCCATAATAGCATCTGTGACAGCATGACACAATCTCAATTTTTATGTAATCAATTTTCTTCTTCACGATTGGCTGATCCCTCCTGATGACCTGGTTGGACATGACTCCAACAGGGTCACCAGGAGGGATTAGCCAATGAAGTTTGAAGTCCCAACCATTTGACTAGATTACTGCTAATCAGTGGTGGAAAAAGTACCCAATGTCATACTTGAGTAAAAGTAAAGATACATTCATAGAAAATGTGTAAAAGTGAAAGTCACCCAGTAAAATACTACTTGTGTAAAAGTCTAAAAATATTTAGTTTTAAATATACTATAGTATCAAAAGTAAATGTAATTGCTCAAATATACTTAAGTATCAAAAGTAAAAGTCAAAGTATAAATAATTTCACATTCATTATATTAAGCAAACCAGACGGCACGATTTTCTTGTTTTTTAATTCACGAAAAGTGAGGGACACACTGCAACACTCAGACATAATTTACAAACAAAGCATTTGTGTTTAGTGAGTCTGCCAGATAAGAGGCAGTAGGGATGACCAGAAATGTTCTCTTGATGTCTGTGAATTTCTTTAGGAATTTCTTTAGGAATATAGTGGAGTAAAAGTAAAAGTTGTCAAAAATCTAAATAGTAAAGTATAGATACCCAAAAAACTACTTAAGTAATACTTTAAAGTATTTTTACTTAAGTAAGTTACACCACTGATGCTAATACAGCCTTTTGGTCACTAGAGGCCTCTATTATTCTCAAGTATGCGTCACCGCAATGCGGTAAGCCAGCGCAAGCCTAAATCGTGAATTAAGCGGTAAGCTAATCGATAAGAAAGCCAGAAATGAATGGAAAGCTGGAGGATATTCAGTAGCATGTTAGCCACAGTGGCTAATGGCTAGATTAAGGCTGATATGGGGCAATTCTACAATAACAGAATTATGCTGCGACTCAGATGTTTCACTTACAACTCTGTGCAACTGTATAAACCATATACAGTGCATTCAGAAAGTATTCAGACCCCTATACTTTTCCCACATTTTGTTACTGCCTTATTCTAAAATGTATAAAACTGTTTTTCTCATCATTCTACACACAATATCCCATAATGACAAAGCAAAAACAGGTTTAGACATTTTTGCAAATGTATTAATAATAAAAAACTGAAATATCACATTTACACAAGTATTCAGACTACTCAGTACTTTGTTGAAGAACCTTTGGCAGCGATTACAGTCTTCTTGGGTATGACGCTACAAGCTTGGCACACCTATATTTGGGGAGTTTCTCCCATTCTTCTCTGCAGATCCTCTCAAGCTTTGTCAGGTTGGAGGGGGAGCGTCGCTGCACAGATATTTTCAGGTCCCTCCAGAGATGTTAGATCGGGTTCAAGTCCGGGCTGGGCCACTCAAGGACATTCAGAGACTTGTCCCGAAGCCACTCCTGCGTTGTCTTGGCTGTGTGCTTAGGGACGTTGTCCTGTTGAAAGGTGAACCTTCGCCCCAGTCTGAGGTTCTGAGCTCTCTGGAGCAGGTTTTCATCAAGGATCTCTCTGTACTTTGCTCCGTTCATCTTTCAGTGACCATCAGACTCTTGGTCACCTCCCTGACCAAGGCCCTTCTCCCCCGATGGCTCAGTTTGGAGGCCACTGTCTTTTTGGGGACCTTCAACGCTGAAGAAATGTTTTGGAGGTACAAACCTCTTAATTTACATGAAGGTAGAAATATGCAATATCATCCTTTGTATATTTGGGTAGTATTCTAATGAGCTCTGCCCCCAAACAAGACCAAATTTGAGTTGATCCGGACCAAATCGGAACCAATCCTAGTCGTCTATTTCACAAGTTTGGACATCACAGTAGAGGACTGTAGATGACAGTGCAGTACAGCACAGTAGAGTATAGTAAAGTTCAGCACAGTACAATACAACACAGTAGAGTACAGTATAGGTCAGTAAAGTATAGTACTCTACTCTAGTGTGCTCTACTCTACAGTACTGAACTATACTCTATTTTGCTTTACTGTACTGTACTCTACTGTGCTTCAGTGTACTGTACTGTGCTTTCCAAACTTGTGAAACAGACCTCTGATTGGTTCAGGAGTATTAGAGGATACTACATAAAGTGTAAATAGTTTATTCATGTTATTTTGATTTCTGAAGGTTCTTTCAAGATCCACAGGTTACTGTCGAGTGTGAGAAGTATTTAAATAGTTGATGGACATGCAAAGCTTGTTTTTGTGTGTGTGTGTCAGAACCAAGATGACTTGGAGTAGTCTAACCTGAGACTACCGCACCAGGTATTCTTCTTCTGTTCCCGTGCTGGGGACCAGGGCTTGATTACATGTTACAATGGTGGCAACATTTTGTGGCTGATCTTTCAGGGTGAATGTGTCAAAGAACTGACCGGGCCCAGCACCGCACGATATGGCTCGTTTTTGTTGTGTGCGTGTTTGTGTATTGAGGAACAACTTGGTTCCCTGAAGAAAGACCCTTTCAATTTCTTTAGGTTGGGGACTTTCATAAAGGTAAATGTTTCTTGGTGTAACGTCGTCCCCAGGCTATTGCGCACACAGCACATACAGTATAAGCATGGGATATCAACCATTGAAAGTTGTCCTTAGTGGGAGTGACCATAGAATTCAATAGGAGTGACCTGAGTCATCGTCACTAGTTAACACAGTCATAGTTATGGCTGCCCATTTCCACAATTGATCTTCTTAAAATTGTATTTTAAACCTAATCCTTACTCTGGGGGCTCCCGAGTGGTGCAGCGGTCTAAGGCACTGCATCTCAGTGTTAGAGGTGTCACTGCAGACTCTGGTTCGATTCCAGGCTGTATCACAACCGGTCATGATTGGGAGTCCCATAGTCCCATGGCCTCGTTGAGACTGGTGTTGTGCTGGTACTTTTTTATTGAAGCTGCCAGTTGAGGACTTTAATCTTCCATTTCCTAAATTAGCCATGGACAGAGAATTTGAAGCATCTGTTTCTCAAACTAGACAATCTAATGTACTTGTCCTCTTGCTCAGTTGTGCATCCGGGCCTCCCACTCCTCTTTCTATTCTGGTTAGAGACAGTTTGCACTGTTCTGTGAAGGGAGTCGTACACAGCGTTGAACGAGATCTTCAGTTTCTTGGAAATTTCTCACATGGAATAGCCTTCATTTCTCAGAACAAGAATAGACTGATGAGTTTCAGAAGAAAGTTATTTGTTTCTGGCAATTTTGAGCCTGTAATCAAACCCACAAATGCTGATGCTCCAGATACTCAACTAGTCTAAAGAAGGCCAGATGTATTGCTTCTTTAATCAGGACAACAGTTTTCAGCTGTGCTAACACAATTGCAAAAGGGGTTTCTAATGATCAATTAGCCTTTTAAAATGATAAACTTGGATTAGCTAACACAACATTCCATTGGAACACAGGAGTGATGGTTGCCGATAATGGGCCTCTGTACGCCTATGTAGATATTCCATTAAAAGAATCTGCAGTTTCCAGCTACAATAGTCATTTACAACATTAACAATGTCCATACTGTATTTCTGATCAATTTTATGTTATTTGAATGGACAAATTTACTAAGTGGCCCCAAACTTTTGAACGGTAGTGTATGTAGTGCTTATAAAGGCTTTATGAAGGCTGGATAAAAATTTATTGGATACAAATACTGCCATGTGATGAAGGATAACATGTCCAATATAATTATATAAATGCACATCAAACATGAATATATATACACACACACACACACAGTACCAGTCAAAAGTTTGGACACACCTACTCATTCAAGGGTTTTTCTTTATTTTTACTATTTTCTACATTGTAAAATATTTGTGAAGACATCAAAACTATGAAATAAACATGTGGAATCATGTAGTAACCAAAAAGTTTTAGCCAACTTTTGCCTTGATGCCAGTTTTTTCACACTCTTGGCATTCTCTCAACCAGCTTAATGAGGAATGCTTTTCCAACCGTCTTGAAGGAGTTCTCACACATGCTGAGCACTTGATGGCTGTTTTTCCTTCACTCTGCGGTCCAACTCATCCCAAACCATCTTAAATGGGTTGAGGTTGGGTGATTGTGGAGGCCAGGTCATCTGATTCAGCACTCCATCACTCTCCTTGGTCAAATAGACCTTACAAAGCCTTTAGGTGTGTTTTGGGACATTGTCCTGTTGAAAAACAAATGATAGTCCCACTAAGTGCAAACCAGATGGGATGGCGTATCACTGCAGAATGCTGTGGTAGCCATGCTGGTTAAGTGTGCCTTGAATTCCTAATAAATCACAGACGGTGTCACCAGCAAAGCAATCCCACACCATCACTCCTCCTGCTCCATGCTTCACAGTGGGATCCACTCATGCAGAGATCATCTGTTCACCTACTCTGCATCTCACAGAGACACAGATTTCCACCGGTCTGATGTCCATTACTCGTGTTTCTTGGCCCAAGCAAGTCTCTTCTTCTCATTGGTGTCCTTTAGTAGTTGCTTCTTTGCAGCAATTCAACGATGTTGGCCTGATTCACACAGTCTCCTTTGAACAGTTGATGTTGAGATGTGTCTGTTACTTGAACTCTGTGAAGCATTTATTTGGGCTGCAATCTGAGGAGCAGTTGACTATAATGTACTTGTCCTCAGCAGCAAAGGTAATTCTGGGTCTTCCTTTCCTGTGGCGGTCCTCATGAGAGCCAGTTTCATCATAGCGCTTGATGTTTTTTTGCAACTACACTTGAAGACACTTTCAAAGTTCTGGACATTTTCCAGATTGACTGACCTTCATGTCTTAAAGTAATGATGGACTGATGTTTCTCTTTGCTTATTTAAGCTGTTTTTGCCATAATATGGACTTGGTCTTTTACCAAATATCTTCTGTATACCACCTCTACCTTGTCACAACACAACTGATTAGCTCAAAGGCATTAAGGAGGTAAGAAATTCCACAAATGTACTTTTAACAAGGCACACCTGTTAATTGAAATGCATTCCAGGTGACTACCTCCTGAAGCTGGTTGAGAGAATGCCAAGAGTGTGCAAAGCTATCATCAAGGCAGAGGGTGGCTACTTCGAAGAATCTGAAATCTAAAATATATTTAGATTTGTTTAACACTTTTTTGGTTACTACATGATTCCATATGTGTTTTTCATAGTTTTGATGTCTTCACTATTATTCTACAATGTAGAAAATAAAGAAAAACCCTTGAATGAGTAGGTGTGTCCAAACTTTTGACTGGTACTGTATATATATATATTCAATCAAATGAATACCGCATTGTAATATTATTGATGCCTTTCTCTCTCCTTGCAGGGGATTAGACAGATGAACTGCTGTCACCAGATGCCCAAACCCTAAAACCAGAATCATGTGGAGACATCCAGCACTTGTAATTTTCAATACATTTTAACATTTGTAATGGTTTTCCTGTATCAGTGCATGAGTCCTTAAAACACAGACCCTTGTACAAAAAAATTAATTCCCAAGTGAGGGATCTCAAGTAGATTAGCCTCCAACATTCAGGTACATGAGTGCAATTTAGTCATGATAGCCACAGTTTTATAGACAGGACAGGAGTTCGGGTTTTTGTTCCATCCCTTCACTAACACCTAATTGAAAATAAGTGTGGTCTAAATTGAAGATTTGCACACAGTGCAATCTCTTGGGACAGAAAGCACATCTGTATTTTAGAAAAGCTTCATAAGTTACAATGTCCTGACAATTCTGCCTGATAAACAATAACATGGGTGAATCTATTTTTATTTAACATGTGATGTTGCACACTCCCGAATAATATCCTGGTGGCTGGGAGGTTCACAACAAGTTCTTTACTTCTGCAGGGTGCCAAGGTGGGATGTCCTTCAACCTGGATCAAGCATAGACAAAGGGGGAGAAACTAACCTCACTGCTCAAATTTCAGTGCTGGTTCAAGTTGTGAAGTGTCAACTACCTTTATTAAAGTGGAACTGACAGCATTTGAACTAGTTTGCAGATATGAAACAAACAGACAATCATAATATCATAAAAAAATAAAGAATGCTACCAAACTGTTTCATAAGAGGTTTTAAATTGATCTATTTGACTCAAAATTCCATGAGGCATTGCTGGCAGAATAGATGGGGTGGCAGATAGCCTAGTGGTTAGAGCGTTGGACTAGTAACCGAGAAGTTGCAAGATTGAATCCCAGAGCAGACAAGGTAAAAATCTGTCATTCTACCCCTGAACAAGGCAGTTAACCCACTGTTCCTAGGGCATCATTGAAAATAACATTTGTTTTACTAGGCAAGTCAGTTAAGAACAAATTCTTATTTACAATGATGGCCTACCTGGGAACAGTTGGTTAACTGCCATGTTCAGGGGCAGAGTGACAGATTTTTACCTTGTCAGCTCGGGGATTCGATCCAGCAACATTTCGGTTACTGGCCCAACGCTCGAACCACTAGTCTACTTGCCGCCATGTCTGTACACTTTCCCTCTTTTGTGCACTACAGTCTGAATGGCATTAATGAAGCCTATGGATAGAGTAGAATATAATAACTTTATTGTGTCAAGGATGCAAGTCCTATATACATGTACTGTAGTTATTACCACGCATGAGATCCCCACATTGTAGCCTGTACATTGAATATATTCACTGATCATGTACTCTTCCTTGGCAAATAAAGGTGCAGTTCAGGTATGAATCTCTGAGACATTCTTTTTCAGTCATATCAAACTCTATTATTTTTTAATGATGCTGTGTCTGCATGTATGTATTACAATTATACACTTCAACAGTGTTTACCACTCCTGCTCCTGGGACATCAATGATTACACATTGTAACTATGCAATAGACTAGAAACAATATTGATGTGTAATTCATATATACAGAAAAAAACTATGCGTATCTGACTCCCTTCGTCTGCATTAATCTGAGGACACAGGATAGTATTTCAATGAGATACTTAATTTCAACCAGTGGAGAATGTGAAATGCTTTATTTAAAGAACTTCATTATCCAGGTGTTATAAATACATAATAAATGCATTATAATTATGATAATTGTAATATTATAAATACAAGTTCAATCTGTACTTCAATGCACATATGGTGTGCGTTATAAAACGAGGAAGAAAGACGAGGAGGGAGAGAGGTGTAGAAGACAGAAAGGGAAAGAGGTAAGAACAGCGGCAGACAGCATATGATTCATGAATTACAGTGCTACCCTAATATTCTCTCAGTTCATCACAATTGCGGTGTCTCCTAACCAGCCTTGGGCCCCCAGTTGGCCCGAAGGTTATCTTAAGAGCGGGTGTGGTGGCGATGATGGGACTGGCTTCCTCTCTCACATCAAAGCATACCTGCAGACGAGTGACAGATGATAGAGAGCGAGCATGATTAAGCCTTGTTTTTTTTATTCTAACACGGTCAGTCATCATAATCATCATCAGAAGGTGAAATGCGAAACTGACCTTGGATCATTAACTCTGGGACTACTACATCTCTGTCTGTATTTCAATGTAAAGCATCTCTTTAAAAATACTTCCTGTTGATCCGACCAAGTGACCTCTCACCTATGATCATGCTGTGCCCTCTGTGTCAGCCAGTTCAGATGCGGGAGGGGTTCACCAAAACAGCTGATATAACCTAGAGGATTTAGGGAGAAGGGGGAGAGGGATGAAGTGAAGAAGAGAGACTGTTATTGTGTTTGTGTGTCGTCTCAACTGGTGTCCACACTAAGTGGCTACAGAGTACTTTATGCTGAAAACAGACATGAGGACAAACAATAGAAGATAATGTCAATAGAAGATACTGATAGATGCAGGCACCTATCGGAGTGTACCTGATACATTTAAATACAGAGGGCTATGTGTCTCACCACTCGGTTATTGCAAGGCTAACCCCCAGGGAAATGATGACTTGGCAGCAACAGATAGCAACAGATAGTCCAGTGAAAATGGCTGTGTTTATGTGGTGTAAATCTGAAAATTAGCAGCTGACATGTTAAGGGTTTTTTAAGTAATGCATGTGAGACAGGTTCCATGTACAACAAGACAGGCAGAGATAAAGAGAGAAAAAGAACACAGAACAATTTAATTACCTCTGGTTATGGACACTTGCCAGCAATAAAGCTTCCATGGCCTGTTCCTCGGACAGTGAACATCTCGCAATATCTACATTTTCGACCCCTTGATCAACTCACTCTCTGAAGTAAAGAAAACAGCTTTTTTTTTTATAGATATGAAAACAATAACTGAGATACGACCGTTCAATCTAAAGCAGTAGATGTCATTTTCAGGATACGTCAATACAGCCCAGTGCTGCTTACCTGAGATGCCATCATCACACAGAGCTTCTTCGTAGGTGTCCGCTATGACTTCCTTTGTGTCGGAAAAAAGTTGCTTTCAGAACAATTATTTTTTATTTAATTGTTTTTCTCTCGACAAAAAGACACAAATGTACCTCCATAGAATATAACCGCCTGTGAATAACCACACTTTCATACAAACGTGCTACTGTATGCAAAATTATTGAAACACAACCGAAGATGCTGCCATATCCTGCCAGCACACCCACAAGCGAGCCACACAGGCGCAGAATGATGACGCGTGGAAGAGGGAAATTATGAGATGGGAACAACAATTTGTCTATCTATCTATCTATCTATCTATCTATCTATCTATCTATCTATCTATCTATCTATCTATCTATACCTATATATACTGTATATATACCCAACATTTATTGACTTGATTATTCCCGTCATTCTTAGCTTAGATAAATGGTATAGTCGTTGTGCTTTCTCAATGGACATTCGGGTGCTTTCGTAAATTCGCTCTGGCTATCTATAGGCTGGACAATAGAACGAGTAAAAATTTACCCAACGCTGAAAAACGGCTTAAGAACGTTGGCAAAACTGGAACACTAGCGCGAGCCCATAGCAAATGATGCTTAGAATTCCATTTAACCTAAATGGCACCAAAATAAATTGACCCATTTATTTTACCACGACAATCTGTTTGTCAGAAAACTGACTATCGATGACAAACGAGCTCGCTGCCCAGACTTACATAATTACAGAGGAGATTCTCCTGATTAAAATGGTGCCCGACTTGAAAAAAACGAAATATACACTAGTGAGATATTTGGCGAAATAGACCGGCATGCCTATCCATAGGAAAGCAATGGGGGGAGCTCAGCGTTCCAAGGGCTACAAGTATTTTGGGGTTAGCATTTGATAACAACCGAGCTAGCTTCCCAGGCTTACATGATTAGAAAGAGGAGATTCTCATGATTAAAATGGCGTCCGACTTGAAAAAATCTAAATATACACATTGCGAGATATTTGGCGAAATAGACAGACTTGTCTATATTTCCCCCATAGGAAACAATGGGATTTTTTTTTGTTTGTTTGCATTTTAACTATAAAACAACGTGAGCAGCTCTCATTGCCAGCAATATCGAAGCAGGCATTGAGACGTTGAACAATAAGCTGAGAGTAGAACGTTCGGAAGGAGATTTGGTGCCACGGTGCTCAATAGAACTAATTGGAGCTGGCAGGGTGAAAAATGCACTAAAATAAGGCCTGTTTTTTTGTGATTACTTCAAAATGACGGCAAGCAGCTGGGAAATATGGTCATATTATGAAACTGGGCTCCACGGCGGATGCAATGAACTAGTTTTTATCAGGAAAGAACGTTGTTAAAAATGTAATGTGTCCAGCCTACTATCTACACGGAATTCAGAGCACTCTGGTCTGAATGTACCAGAGTGCAGAATAATTCATTTACAAGCGCTCAACACCCTTTGAACATGACCTGTGTCAGTAAACGTCGGGAAAAAAAGCATAAATAAATTGTTTCCAGCAGCACATTTACAGTCACCAACGCTCTGGTTAAAACACAAAAGCTGCCTTACCAGCTCTGCTAGGGTGAGTAAAATGGTCTATGTGGTCTCATTTGCGTCTGGAAGTAGCTAGCAAGCTAGCCAACATTAGCTTGGGTGCTTGACTGCTGTTGTAAGGCCAAAACGCTCAAATCAACCCTACTCCTCGGCCCTAACGTCCAGTGTGCACTCCGAGAGCGAAACGGTCTGAATTTACCAACTGACAATCTCTGAATTTATGAGCGTCACGTTGTACAGCGCCATATTTTCTGTTCCATCCTAACGGAAACCCAGAGGGGTTTTCATTTTTCATGGAATAGTAACACCATAATATTAATCAAATCAATTATGCAAGTACAAGTCAAACGTTTTGACACACCTACTTAATTAAGGTTTTAGGCACTTTCCCATGTTTACTACAGTATGTATTGTAGACTGCACAGTAGCCTAATAAACAAATAAACACATTTCGTTAATAAAATAAAGAGAAAAAAATACTCTTTCAAAATGCAGATGTTAATTTAGTTATGGATCCATAACGAATTACTATAGGAAAAAATATCACTGATTTACAGAAACATTGGAACAAAGTTGTCTAATGAAGGCAAACAATTTAGAATCATCCAATCCTGTAGCCTACTCCCGACAATCACGTTGTACCACACCATATTTTTCCTGAGAGTTTTGTTTTTCTCTGAATAGAAACACCATAATATTAATCAAATTAATTAAGCCAAATTCCTTAAAATCAATCCCATATACTATGTTATTATAAAAAAGATTTTAAATTCTCTGGTAATGCCAATACGGAATACTATCAGATGCTTCTCAAAAATGCCCTCTGGTGGTCAAACTAGCAATAACTTGCAGTAACAGAAAAAATGGCCGAGAATTAAATGACGTGCCACAGAATGCTGCTTTAGCACGCAAGGTGTGCCAAGGTATGGCACAACTTTTAAGGGAGGAACTACTGTAGCTATGCTGAACTGCAACTACTGTTATCCACAGTTAGCATATCTCTTAATTGTCAATCAAATGTATTTGGCGTCGATCAAATGGACGGACAGGCAAGTTCCCATTCAGTTGTCAAAACGTGGGTTGGGACAAAGATGCATTGGCATGCAAGCTGCATAAGAACGAGCAGGCTACTATTCCTCATCGTTTATCAGTGTAATTTGGATGGCCAACTAGCTTTAAAAGTTTGATAGGGTTTATCTAATGTCCCCTTGTTAGATTTTAGCTAATTTCTTTCTGGCTGGCATTAGCTAGTTGTTGATCTTGTTGTTGTTGATGTGAATAGGCAAGTGTGGGAGAGAGCCTACCTTTTCGCGGTTGTTTGATCAGTAGGACTGTGAAGTTCCCAACTGTTAGAGGACTCCTGTGGTATTTACATATTGGCAGAAATCCATTCTGGTTTATTTTGTTGGCTTTTGTCGAATATGTTCTAATAATCTAAAGTCACGCTGTTGCTACTGCCTGTAAACACAGTCCAGTTCAAAGTCAATGATGGCAGGCCCATGTTGCAAATGGCTATTTGCATATAGGCCTACTGTAGCTCTGATTGACTATGGCGCTCCGGTCTGCGTAGACTCCGGTCCTGGACAAGACAGATGTTTTTATTATGTTTTATTTACTGCAGTGTCTATTAATTGTCCAAATACACGGCCACCTTCCCACTTTATTTTGATATAGAATTTTCACAAATGCCTTACTAGACATCATTCCCAAACATTGTATGAATTTATGAAAACGTTTAAATGACCATATCTAAGTGCTCGCTTATCAGAAAATGTAAAACAAAAGTGTAATATTCTTCCTTGGGGTGTATAGGATCAGATTTGAATAAGATTACATATAGTTGTTTCCATTAAGAGTAGAATAACTTTTAACACAATAGGGAAGGGAAAGTGGCAAGAAAAAGTTAACTAACCTTAGCTAGGTAGACAAAAACTGAAGCTAACTAGCAAAAGAGACTCATCAATAGAATGCACAAATAACTTGGCTGGCTAGCAAGCCTAGGTTGAACAGAACACAGCTGGCTGCAGTTTTCCATCAGATGTTGTTAAACTGTCTTACCTGCAACGACTCAGGCAGGACTGTTTTCTTCTTCCAAGCCAATGTAATGGAGTGACGCAATCAGGTGTCCACTGTAGTCCCTGAAAAAAATTGCTTTAACTGGCTAGCAAGTTCAACCGTTGACACATTGCTGTGTCTCTAAACAGCTGATAAGCAGGATGAGATCGCCTACTAGCGTTTTAGCTAGCTAGCTAGCTTGGAAACCAGTTACATGTCAATAAAAAATTCATATAAAAGTTATTTGTTGAACATTTTAACATAATTTGATGAATAAATAAACGTTATACTCACATTTCACAAAGTTATTCCTTATTGTTCTGGAAAATTTTATTCCAAGTTGGGACTTCTGTCTGCCATTCATTCTGATTTATTTTTTATTTTTTGCATAGGATTGGAAAATGCCAATTATGATATCCTGCCATGAAACTTGACGTACTGCCTCAAAAGGAAGCATACTTATTATCTTCTTCTTTGTTTCTGGCAGACTAATAAAGTGTATTGCCACCACCTAGTGTACGGGGTAGTAAAATATCCCCAAAACCAAAATATGTTTTGGATTAACAACTTCATACTGACTACAAAAAACTAAAAAACACTAACAAAATTCACACTACTTCTTCTGTTAAAATCCAATTTGATCCCTACACAGGCTCAGAAGCCTGGGGAGGGCGGTACTTCTTCCTTCGCCAGTACCCCTTGCAGATCTTCCACTGTAAATTCACTTTTGGGGATTTATTTTACACTTTGTAAAATTAATAACCATTTAAATAAACGCCACAAAATCCACATTTTTCACACAAAGCGTGTCCAGTTCTCTTGATTGGCAAACATTCACTAAAATCTGGGGTGTATCCAGTACCATATCATCAACACTAGAGTCACTTGCTTTCTCAATTATTTTGCTTACCTCAGAGTAGGAAATCATATGACCCGCCTTTACTTTTGCCACCTTGATCTCCTTCACCCTTACAGGGCACTCCAAGAACTCTGAATCATGATCCCCACCACAGTTATGCAACACTGACCTTCTTCACTCCGATCTTCAATATACTCCTTCCGTCTGCAAAAATTTGCAACATGGCCAAATCCTTTACAGTTATTGCATTGCAGTGGCTTATGGAATAAATGCTCTTACTGCATACTTTACATAACCTAACTTTACATGGGTAAGGATGTGCTCTTTATCAAAAAACGAAAGAACCGACTGACTTTCTTCCTTTTCCCCATTCACCATGTGGTTCAAGCGACGGGGGACCAACCACATCTTGGATTCTCTTGAAGTATTCAATATCTACCTCCATTGACAGCCCGGCAATGACTCCTTTAACTACTTAGGGAGTGGTGGGGTGCACTCCCGACACTACCCGGTGAAATGCAAGGCGCCAAATTCAAAATCCAAAAGTTTAATTATTAAACATTCATCAATATACAAGTGTTGCATAGTCATCAAAAGCTCTGCTTCTTGGCAATATCACAGCATTGTCAGATTTCAAAAAGGCTTTACGGCGAAAGCACAACATTTGATTGTTTTAGGGTAGCACCTCCACATTTTCCCATTAGCATAAATTCATAAACCATCGCGGTTCACACAAAACACATTTCACAGCGAAAACAAATCCCTTACCTTTTGAAGAACTTCTGCTGAGGGCTTCCCAAGTGTCCAACGAGAAAAAGTCATTTATTGTATACATAAATCTCAGTTTGGTTGGAGCGTAACGTTCAGAAAATCCAACGTCAAATCGCCCATAGAACCGTGAAGAGAACGCGTTCAACCTATACCTATAAACTTTTCCTAAACAAATCAAATACCAGTTAAAATGCATCCTTAGCTATCCTTTTATGAATATGAGCGATAATATTTCACTCGAATGGTCACCTAAACGTTATATGAGTAAAATAAAGTGGCGTGCAGCCAGACTAGCGCACGAGAAAACTTGTTGACATCTGAGCTACCTTGGCCATTTCCTCTTCCTATCCGTTCCTCTTACTCCAATCGCTCCCAGTCTTTGTATATAGACTGTTGACATCTAGTGGAAGTCATAGGTACTGCAATCTCGGAGCTGGATTGCCTTAAAGTCAATTGGGAGAGTGTCAAACAGAGCAAAGGTCACCAAAAACTGCATTTCCGGATGGATTTTCCTTGGGTTTTCGCCTGCTATATCAGTTCTGTTATACTCAAAGACATTATGTTAACACTTTTAGAAACTTCAAAGTGTTTCCTATCCAATAGTACTAATTATGTGCATATCCTATTTTCTGGGCCTGAGTGGTAGGTATTTTACTTTGGGCACGCCAGACTCTCCAAAACCGTCACCTCTGCTGCCGCTCCCTAAGAAGTTAAATTTGCAACCAGAGGGAAAAAAACTCTAGACTACCTTTACTCCACACACAAAGACGCAAACAAAGCTCTCCCTCACCCTCCATTTGGCAAATCTGAACATAATTCTCGTCTTCCTGATTATTGCTTACAAGCAAAAACTAAAGCAGGAAGTACTTCAAAACTTCAGAAAAAATTTGTAGACCTCCACAAGTCTGGTTCATCCTTGAGAGCATTTTCCAAATGCCTGAAGGTACCACGTTCAACTGTACAACCAATAGTACACAAGTATAAATACCATGGAACCACATAGCCACAGTACTGCTCAGGAAGGAGACGCATACTGTCTCCTAGAGATGAACGTACTTTGGTGCGAAGAGTGCAAATCAATCCCAGAACAACAGCAAAGGACCTTGTGAAGATGCTGGAAGAAACAGGTACAAAAGTATCTATGTCCACAGTAAAACGAGTCCTATATTGACATAACCTGAAAGGCTGCTCAGCAAGGAAGAAGCCACTGCTCCAAAACCACCATAAAAAAGCCAGACTACGGTTTGCAACTGCACATGGGGACAAAGATCGTACTTTTTGGAGAAATGTACTCTGGTCTGATGAAACAAAAATAGAACTGTTTGGCCATAATGACCATAGTTATATTTGGAGGAAAAAGGGGGAGGCTTGCAAGCCGAAGCACACCATCCCAACTGTGAAGCACGGGGGAAGAAGGAATAATGTTGTGGGGGTGCTTTGATGCAGGAGGGACTGGTGCATTTCACAAAATAGATGGCATCATGAGGGAGGAAAATTATGTTGATATATTGAAGCAGCATCTCAAGACATCAGTCAGGAAGTTAAAGCTTGGTCGCAAATGGGTCTTCCAAATGGACAATGACCACAAGCATACTTCCAAATTTGTGGCAAAATGGCTTAAGGACAACAAACTCAAAGTATTGGAGTGGCCATCACAAAGCCCTGACCTCAATCCTACAGAACATTTGTGGCCAGAACTGAAAAAGCGTGTGCGAGCAAGGAGGCCTACAGACCTGATTCAGTTACACCATCTCTGTCAGGAGGAATGGCCAAAATTCACCCAAATTATTGTGGGAAGCTTGTGGAAGTCTACCCGAAATGTTTGACCCAAGTTAAACAATTTAAAGGCAATGCTACCAAATACTAATTGAGTGTATGTAAACTTCTGACCCACTGGGAATGTGATGAAAGAAATAAAAGCTGAAATAAATCATTCTCTCTACTATTATTCTGACATTTCACATTCTTAAAATAAAGTGGTGATCGTAACGGACCTAAGACAGGGAATTCTTACTAGGATTAAATGTCAGGAATTGTGAAAAACTGAGTTTAAATGTTTTTGGCTAAGATGCAAGTAAACTTCCGACTTCATCTGTACCAGCTCAGTCACCAGCTTCATCAATAAGTGCATTGACGACGTCATCCCCACAGTGACCGTACTTAGATATCCTAACCAGAAGCCATGGATTACAGGCAACATCCCCATCGAGCTAAAGGCTAGAGCTTCCGCTTTCAAGGAGTGGGACACTAATCCAGACACTAATAAGAAATCCCGGTATGACCTCAGATGAACCATCAAACAGGCAAAGCTTCAATACAGGGCTATGATTGAATTCTACTTCACCGGCTCTGATGCTCATCGGATGTGGCAGGGCTTGCAAACTATTACTGACTACAAAGGGAAGCCAAGCCTCGAGCTGCCCAGTGACGCAAGCTTACCAGATGAGCTAAATTCCTTTTATGCTCGCTTCGTGGCAAGCAACACTGAAGCATGCATGAGAGCACCAGCTGTTCCGGACGACTGGGTGATCACGCTCTCCGTAGCCGATTTGAGCAAGACCTCTAAATAGGTCAACATTCACAAAGCAGCGGGGCCAGACAGATTACCAGGACGTGTACTCAAAGCATGTGCAGACCAACTGGCAAGTGTCTCCATTGACATTTTCAACCTCTCCTTGACTGAGTCTGTAATACCTACATGTTTCAAACAGATCACCATAGTCATTGTGCCAAAGAAAGTGGAAGTAAACTGCCTAAATGATTACTGCCCTGTAGCACTCACGTCGGTATCCATGAAGTTGCTTTGAAAGGCTGGTCATGGCTCACAATAACACCATCATGCTGGAATCCCTAGACCCACTCCAATTCGCATACCGCCACAACAGATCCACAGATGACGCAATCTCAATCGCACTCCACACTGCTCTTTCCCACCTGGACAAAAGGAATACCTATGTGAGAATGCTGTTCATTGACTACAGCTCAGCGTTCAACACCATAGTGCCCACAAAGCTCATAACTAAGCTAAGGACCCTGGGACTAATCACCTCCCTCTGCAACTGGATCCTGGCCTTCCTGACAGCCGCCCCCAGGTGGTAAGGGTAGGCAATAACACATCTGTCACGCTGATCCTCAACACTGGGGCCCCTCAGGGGTGCATGCTTAGTACCCTCCTGTACTCCCTGTTCACCCACGACTGCATGGACAGGCACGACTCCAACACCATCATTAAGTTTGCTGACGACACAACAATGGTAGGCCTGATCACCGACAACGATGAGACAGCCTATAGGGAGGAGGTCAGAGGCCTGGCAATGTGGTGCCAGGACAACAACCTCTCCCTCAATGTGAGCAAGACAAAGGAGCTGATCGTGGACTATAGGAAAAGGAGGGCTGAACAGGCCCCCATTAACATCATGTTCCTTGGTGTCCACATCACCAACCAACTATCATGGTCCAAACACACCAAGACAGTCACGAAGAGGGCTCGACAACACCTTTTCCCCCTCAGGAGACTGAAAAGATTTGGTATGGGTGAGCGCTCTGGAGAAGGTTTTCATCAAGGATCTCTCTGTACTTTGCTCAGTTCACCTTTCCCTTGATCCTGACTAGTCTCCCAGTCCCTGCCGCTGAAAAAAATCCTCAAAGCATGATGCTGCCACCACAATTCTTCACCGTAGGAACGGTGCCAGGTCTCCTCCAGACGTGAATGGCATTGAGGCCAAAGAGTTCAATCTTGGTTTCATCAGAATCTTGTTTCTCTTGGTCTGAGAGTCCTTTAGGTGCTTTCGAAAACTCAAAGCGGGCTGTCATGTGCCTTTTATTGAGGAGTGGCTTCCATCTGGCCACTCTACTATAATTGCCTGATTGGTGGAGTGCTGCAGAGATGGTTGTCCTTATGGAAGGTTCTCCCATCTCCACAGAGGAACTCCAGAGCTCTGTCTCCCTGACTAAGGCTCAACTCCCCCAATTGCTCAGTTTTGCCGGGTGGCCAGCTCTAGGAAAAGTCTTGGTGGTTCCAAACTTCTTCCATTTAAGAATGATGGGGCCACTGTGTTCTTGGGGACCTTCAATGCAGATTTTTTTTTTGGTATCCTTCCCCAGATCTGTGCCTCGACACAATCCTGTCTTGGAGCTCTACGGACAATTCCTTCGACGTCATGGCTCGGTTTTTGCTCTGACATACACTTTCAACTGTGGGACCTTATATAGACAGGTGTGTGCCTTTCCAAATAATGTCCAATCAATTGAATTTACCACAGGTGGACTCCAATCAAGTTGTAGAAACATCTCAAGGATGATCAATAAAAACAGGATTCACCATAGCTAAATTTCGAGTCTCATAGCAAAGGGTCTGAATACTTATGTAAATAAGGTATTTCTGTTTAGAATTTTTAATACATTTGCAACATTTTCTAAAAACCTGTTTTCGTTTCATCATTATGGGGTATTGTGTGTAGATTGATGAGGATGTTTTTTTCCCCCTTTTAGATTAAGGCTGTAACGTAACAAAATTTGAAAAAAGTCAATGGGTCTGCATACTTACCGAATGCATTGTATTTAAATGGTAGCGTTCATGTTACCCCATCAGCATAGCCGGTATTCACAGTATATTGTAGTGTTAATAATGTTACCTCATCAGGATAGCGTCATATCTCTCATCCTTTTTACCATTAGCAAGCATGCAAATTGTCATTCACCTATTAATTTCAGCCACTAAGGCTTCCACAACGCTTGCTGATTAACCTATGGGCTCAATCATGCAATGATACTAATATGTCAAATCACCCCTTGTCTCTCACTTGCTGTTTTGCAGCACCAGTCTTCCAACGATCATCCACCTTCCTACCACCACCAACCGAAGGCCCATCATTGGAACCTGTCATTAGGATCTGGCTCAGAGGAGCATACCTCGGAGACAAGGCCATACCCCAAACTATTCAATAAAATTCCATTCTGTACTCGATTGAACGTCTGTTTCACCAGAAATCAAATCCATTACTTATGCCTAATTTTTAAGGTTTTTGGAAGGAAAGGGGGGAGGCTATGTTGGTGTGTTTTGGGTGAAGAAAGTCTTTCAGCAGTGAAATTAGTGGCACCCTATTCCCAATATAGTGCACTACTTTAGAACAGAGTCCTATGGGCCCTAGGGTGTCATTTGAGATGGATCCTAGCTAAATGTAAACAGTGCTGATAAGGTTTTTGGAAGGAAAGAGGGGGGGAGGCTGTGTTGGTGTGTTTTGTGTGACAGTCTTCCCGGCAGTCAAATTAGTGGTGCTTTTAGAGCATTCTTATGTTAATGCTGCCAAATATAGTTCCTTAATCTGGTGTAATTCCCAGAGAGGCTGTTATTACTGCTTAAGAATACCCTGATTACTCTCCAGAAACTTACATTAACATTTAGAGAGAGAGAGCACCTAGATCTTCTGCACAGTAAGACAAAAATAATAGTGTTCCAAAAATGGTCCAGTTGCCAGGACCACGAATACAAATTCCATCTAGACACCGTTGCCCTAGAGCACACCAAAAACGATATATACCTCAGCCTAAACATCAGCACCACAGATAACTTCCACAAAGCTGTGAACGATCTGAGAGACAAGGCAAGAAGGGCCGTCTATGCCATCAAAAGGAACATCAAATTTTGACATACCAATTCGGATCTGGCTAAAAATACTTGAATCCATTGGCCTTAATGGTTGTGAGGTCTGGGGTCCGCTCACCAAGCAAGAATTCACAAAATGGGACAAACACCAAATTCGGACTCTGCATGCAGAATTCTGCAAAAATATCCTCCGTATACAACGTAAAGCACCAAATAATGCATGCAGAGCAGAATTAAGCCGATACCCACTAATGATCAAAATCCAGTAAAGAGACGTTAAATTCTACAACCACCTAAAAGGAAGCGATCCCCAAACCGTCCATAACAAAGCCATCACCTACAGAGAAATAAACCTGGAGAAGAGCCCCCTAAGCAAGCTGGTCCTGGGACTATGTTCACAAAAACAAATAGAACCCACAGAGCCCCAGGACGGCAATGCAATTAGATCCAACCTCGAAGACAGACCTGGCTCTAAAGGGAAAACAGGATATGTGCACACTGCCCACAAAATGAGGTGGAAACTGAGCTGCACTTCCTAACCTCCTGCCAAATGTATGACCATATTAGAGACATCTATTTCCCTCAGATTATACAGACCCACAAAGAATTTGAAAACATATTCAGTTTTGATAAACTACCATATCTATTGGGTGAAATACCACATAGCAATCATAGCAGCAAGATTTGTGACCTGTTGCCACAAGAAAAGGGCAACCAGTGAAGAACAAACACCATTGTAAATACAACCTATATTTATGTTTATTTATTTTCCATTTTGTACTTCTATTATTTACACATCATTACAACACTGTATATAGACATAATATGATATTTGAAATACCTTCATACTTTTGGAACTTTTGTGAATGTAATGTAAATTTTTTATTGTTTATTTCACTTTTGTTCATTATCTATTTCACTTGCTTTGGCAATGTAAACATATGTTTCCCATGCAAATAAAGTCCCTTAAATTGAAATTGAGGAAATTGAGGAAAAAAGAGATGAAGCCATCACTAAGAGGAAGAGAAAGAGGTAATGACAGAGTCAGAATTGGAGAGGAAGAGAAGGAAGGAAGATTGACTGACAAACATGGAAGTTAAAGGGGGTGTGGACTTTTCACCTATAGGTGGTTCCTGTTAGCTATAGCTAGCTGTATCTCAGTGTGTTAAAAGTTATAGGGTGAATCCATTTGAATTCAATCAAAATCCCTTTTGATTTAAACAAAACTTTCCATGCATGTTTGCCATAGAAGTGGTCAAAAAGTATTTTTTTGGACCTGAATGCCAAAACATTCAGGAGATAAAGGAGCTCAATTGACACATTTTGCATAGCCCACCATAACTTACAAGTGCATTCATCTTAATATAGCTAGGTGGGACAGCCACATACCACAGTCAAGTTGTCTGTGGGGGGGGGGGGGGGATTAGGAGGGAGGAAAAGGTGGAAAATAGTTTCCTAGGGTTAGAGGCAAATTTAGAGTGATAGAAAGTGGATACAGAGGAAGAGAAAGTAGAGGGAGGCAGTGAAAGGCCTCCATTTTCACTCAGCTGCCTGCTGGCCTGTTCTGCAAGCTCGCAAAGAGTCACTCATCCACAGAGCAGGAGGGGAGGGGAGGGCCGAGCCGGCAGGGAGGAAAAGGGATAGTGCGAGTCATAGGATGTGGAAAGGGAGGAGATTAGGATCGAAGAGGCAGAATCAGGAGACAGGAGGGAGAAGTATTTAGCAGAAAAGATGATATAATAGAAGAGGAGAGAGTAGTGAGAGAGAGAGAGCGAAGATTTGACGGCACATGACCATCTGGGTAGGGGCTGAGTGGTTAGGGTTGGAGGAAAGGGACACAGAAAAGGAAGACCTGGAGGGGGGTTGCAGTGAGATTAGTAAGCGAACAGCCTCTAGTATTTGTATTTGTATTTATTATGTATCCCCATTAGCTCTTGCCAAGGCAAAATTAAGGCAGTTATGCAATTTTAAAAACGTTACAATACATTCACAACAGATTTCACAACACATTAAGTGTGTGCCCTCAGGCCCTTACTCTACTACTTTAAAAACAAATATATACTATACGTATATATAACCTTTATTTAATCAGTTAAGAACACATTTTTATTTACAATGACTGCCTACCCCGGCTAAACCCTCCCGTAACCCGGACGACGCTGAGCCAATTGTGCGCCGTCCTATGGCACTCTCGATCACGGCCGGTTGTGATACAGCCCGGGATCGAACCAGGGTCTGTTTTGACGTCTCTAGCACTGAGATGCAGTGCCTTAGACCGGAGCTACCACATATCTACAACACAAAATCCATGTGTACGTGTGTGTCAGTGGAGGCTGTTGACTTGAAAAATGGAGGAGGATGGGAGACGCACGGTATAGGTGCGGAACGCACAGACGACAAAGTGTATTTGAAAAATCATCAAAGACTAATTGTTTTAACCTAAAGCATTTAATAAAGATATTTAAAGTACAATATTATGGGGAATGGGATTGAGAGGGCTACTTACACCGTGTTAGAAAGGGATCACAGCAGTGTTTGGATGAGGGTGAGGCATGAGTTGAGGTGTTCAGAGGCTTGAAAATCGAATCAAATTTTATTGGTCAGATACATGGGATTAGCAGATGTTATTGCGGGTGTAGCGAAATGCTTGTGCTTCTAGCTCCGACAGTGCAGTAATATCTAACAAGTAATATCTAACAAATTACACAGGAATGAATTAAGACTATATACATATATGGACAAGCGATGTCAGAGTGGAACGGACTAAGATACAGTAGAATAGTATATAATACAGTATATACATATGAGATGAGTAATGCAAGATATGTAAACATTATTAAGTGACTAAAATACTGTAGAATAGTATAGAATACAGTATATACAAATGAGATGAGTAATGCCAGATATGTAAATGTTATTAGTGTCTAGTGTTCCATTCCTTAAAGTGGCCAGTGATTTCTAGTCTATGCCTTTAGGCAGCAGCCTCTAATGTGCTAGTGATGGCTGTTTAACAGTTGGATGGCCTTGAGATAGAAGCTGTTTTTCAGTCTCTCGGTCCCAGCTTTGATGCACCTGTACTGACCTCGCCTCTGGATGATAGCGGGGTGAACAGGCAGTGGCTCTGATCTTTTTGGCCTTCCTGTGACATAGGGTGCTGTAGGTGTCCTGGAGGGCGGGTAGTTTGCCCCCGGTAATGCGTTGGGTAGACCGCACCACCCTCTAGAGAGCCTTGCGGATGCGGGCAGTGCAGTTGCCGTACCAGGCGGTGATGCTTCAATTGTTCATCTGTAAAAGTTTGTGAGGGTTTAAGGTGACAAGCCAAATTTCTTTAGCCTCCTGAGGTTGAAGAGGCTCTGTTGCGCCTTCTTCACCACACTGTCTGTGTGGGTGGTCCATTTCAGTTTGTCAGTGATGTGAACACCAATTAGTAATCCAGACTGAAGTTGAAGCTTTCAACCTTATCCACTGTGGTCCCGTTTATGTAGATAGGGGGGTTTTCGATCATCTCCTTTGTTTTGTTGAAGTTGAATGTTTTCCATGCACCACACTCCCAGAGTCCTCACCTTCTCCCTGTAGGCTGTCTCGTCATCGTTAGTAATCAAGCCTACTACTGTTGTGTCGTCTGCAAACTTGATGATTGCGTTGGAGGCATGCTTGGCCAAGCAATCATGGGTGAACAGGGAGTACAGGAGGGGGCTGAGCATGCACAATTGTGAGGATCAGCGGAGTGGAGGTGATGTTTCCTACCTTCCCCATCTGGGGGCGGCCCGTCAGGAAGTCCAGGACCCAGTTGCAGATGGCGGGGTTCAGACCCAGGGACTCGAGCTTAATGATGAGCTTGGAGGGTACTATGGTGATGAATGTTGAGCTATAGTCAATAAACAGTGTTCATACTCTTGTCCAGATGGGATAGGGCAGTGTGCAGAGTGATGGCGATTGCATTGTCTGTGGATCTATTGGGGCGGTAAGCAAATTGCAGTGGGTCTAGGCTGGCAGGTAAGGCAGTCTCTCAAAGCACTTGATGACAGAGGTGAGTGCTATGGGGCGATAGTCATTAAGATCAGTTACCTTTGCCTTCTTGTGTACAGGAATAATGGTGGCCATCTTGAAGCATGTGGGGACAGCAGATTGGGATTGGGAGAGTTTGAATATTGCCTGTAAACACACCAGCCAGCTGGTCTGCGCATGCTCTGAGGATGTGGCTAGGGATGCCGTCTGGGCCGGCAGCCTTGCGAGGGTTAACACGTTTAAATGTTTTACTCACGTTGATCACAGAGAAGGAGAGCACACAGTCCTTGGTAGCGGGCCGCGTCGGTGACTCTGTGTTATCCTCAAAGCGTGCGAAGAATGTGTTTAGCCTGTCCTGAAGCAAGACGTCGGTCGCTGGTTTTCCTTTTGTTGTGCGTGATTGTCTATTGTCCCTGCCACATGTCTTGTTTCTGAGCAGTAAAATTGCGACTCCACTTTATCTCTATACTGACGTTTAGTTTGTTTGATTGCCTTGCAGAGTGCATAACTACACTGTTTATATTTTGCCATATTCCCAGTCACCTTGCCATGGTTAAATGCCGTGGTTCGCGCTTTCAGTTTTGCGCGAATGGTTAGGGTAGGTTTTAATAGTCACAGTGTGTACTGCATCTCCTATACACTTCGTTATAAACTCAGTCACCGTATCCGTGATGGCTCCCGAGTGGCGCAGCGGTCTAAGGCTCTGCATCTCAATGCAAGAAGCATCACTACAGTCCCTGGTTTGAATCCAGGCTGTATCACGTCCAGCTGTGATTGGGAGTCCCATAGGGCGGCACACAATTGGCCCAGCGTCGTCCGGGTTTGGCCGGGGTAGGCTGTCATTGTAAATAAGAATTTGTGCTTAACTGGCTTGCCTAGATAAAAAAGGTTACATTAAAAAAAGAAATCTGTGTATGCGTCTAGATTATTTTCACAAGCTACCCGGAACATATCCCAGTCCACGTGATCAAAACAATCCTGAAGCGTGGATTCCAGATTGGTCAGACCAACATTGAATAGTTCATAGCACAGAACCTTCCTGTTTGAGTTTCTGCCTATAGGATGGGAGGAGCTAGATGGAGTCGTGGTCAGATTTGTCGAAAGGAGGGCGGGGGAGGGTCTTGTAAGCATTCCGGAAGTTTGAATAGCAATTGTCTTGAGTCTTAGCAACGCGAGTAGTACAGTCGATATGTTGATAGAACTTCGGCAGCCTAGTCCACAAATTTGCTTTGTTAAAATCCCCAGCTACAATAAATGCTGCCTCAGGATATGTGGTTTCCAGTTTGCATAAAGTCCAGTGATGTTCTTTGAGGGCCGTCGTGGTATCAGCTTGAGGGGGGGATGTAAATGGCCGTGGCAATGATGGACGAGAATTCTCTTGGGACATAATATGGTCGGTTTGATTGTGAGGTATACTAGGTCGGTGAACAAAAGGACTTGAGTTCCTGTATGTTCACAGAACAGCGCAAACTGGCTCTAACCAGAATAGAAAGAGGAGTGGGAGGCCCATGTGCTGAGCAAGAGGACAAGTACTTTTGAGAAACAGACACCTCACAAGTCCTCAAATGGCAGCTTCATTAAATAGTACATGCAAAACACCAGTCTCAACATCAACAGTGAAGAGGCAACTCCGTGATGATGGCCTTCAAGGCAGAGTTCCTCTGTCCAGTGTCTGTGTTCTTTTGCCCATCTTAATCTTTTATTTTTATTGGCCAGTCTGAGATATGGCCTTTTCTTTGCAACTCTGCCAAGAAGGCCAGCATCCCGGAGTCGCCTCTTCACTGTTGACGTTGAGACTGTTTATTTTTGTGTACTATTTAATGAAGCTGCCAGTTGAGGACTCGTGAGGCATCTGTTTCTCAAACTAGACACTCTAATGTACTTGTCCTCTTGCTCAGTTGTGCACTGGGGCCTCCCACTCCTCTTTCTATTCTGGTTAGAGACAGTTTGCGCTGTTCTGTGAAGGGAGTAGTATACAGCATTGTACAAGATCTTCAGTTTCTTCGTAATTTCTCACTTGGAATAGCCTTCATTTCTCAGAACAAAAATAGACTGACGAGTTTCAGAAGAAAATGCTTTGTTTCTAGCCATTTTGAGCCTGTAATCGAACCCACAAATGCTGATGCTCTAGATACTCAACTAGTCTAAAGAAGGCCAGTTTTCAGCTGTGCTAACACAATTGCAAAAGGGTTTTCTAGTGATCAATTAGCCTTTTAAAATGATAAACTTGGATTAGCTAACACAACGTGCCATTGGAACACAGGAGTGATGGTTGCTGATAATGGGCCTTTGTACGCCTATGTAGATATTCCATAGAACAAATCTGCAGTTTCCAGCTACAATAGTCATTTACAACATTAACAATGTCTACACTGTATTTCTGATCAATAAGTAAAGATGAGGTCAAACGTATTGTCTGCAATGTGAATGGCAGGGGATTAGGAAAGGGTGAGGTCAAAAGAGGCAAGGGGGGGAAAGAGAGAGTTGGAAACAAATTAATTAAAGACAGACGTCTTGAGGTTAAAGTCGCCAAGTAGGAAGAGCGGTGAGCCATCGTCAGGAAATTAGCTCATGACTGTGTCAAGGACACTGATGGGCGACAGATGACAACAATGTTAAGCTTGAGTGGACAAGTGACAGTGACAGCATGGAACTCAAATGAGGAGGAGAAAATAGAAAATCTCCACTGAGAAATTAGTATCCCTGTGCCACCACTGCGACAACCAGATACGAGACTACAGTATGAGAGAAAATCTAGTCAGATGAAGAGAGAGGAGCTGGAGTAGCAGTGTTCTCTGGGGTGATATCTCGGTCTATATCTCGGTCAGGGCCAAAAAGTCAAGGGACTGAAGGGCAGCATAGGCTGACATGAACTTGGCATTCTTGACTGCAGATCGGTAGTTCCAAATGCTGCCAGAGACAAGGAATTCCACATGTGTTGTGTGCGCAGGGTAGACTAAATTAGAATGTTTGCAGCCAAGAGGTGGGGAGCGTCTGTAAAGTCTACAGGGAGAGGAGAAAACAGCTATAGAAAACACATGCATAGTTGCCAAAGCTACAAAAGAGCAAAATGAGATTGAAAAATAAGATACTAAAGTGAGAGTGGTGGATTCAGTCTTATATAGCAACATTTGAATTTCTGTTTTTTACATTGGTAAAAGTAGAGACTCAGAGCTACGAAATGGTATATCATACACTGCATTTGAGGAAACAATGGGAAAGTAATTCTCCATTGAAAGTTGATCATCTTGTAATCTCACTTTTGAGAAAACCATCTTTCAATGTTTTGGTACTACTATTGGAGAGCCCTTCTTTGTCTACACCCATTCAGCATAGTTCACACCCTCTTAAGCCCCACGCATCTCTTTAATGGTTGATTTGTGCGTTCTGTACTAACTTGCCAGCTACATCCAGACAACTAAGAGAGAGAGAGAGAACAGCTCACTGAACATTACTCGCCCTAGCAGAGCTGGTTAGGCTGTTACAGTATGTTATCCAGAGCGTTGGTGACTGCAACTGTGTTGTCAGATTATCCGTTTGTAAATTCAAAGCGTTTCGCGTTCAGAGCACACACTGGACGCTCTGGCCAATAAGTAGGGTTGTTCCCGAAAGCTCTGACCTCACAACGACAGTCAAGCACCCAAGCTAACTGGCTAACAT
Source organism: Hucho hucho (assembly GCA_003317085.1). Taxonomy (NCBI): domain Eukaryota; kingdom Metazoa; phylum Chordata; class Actinopteri; order Salmoniformes; family Salmonidae; genus Hucho; species Hucho hucho. The sequence continues at coordinate 908,862 of QNTS01000213.1, forward strand.
TGGCTAGCTACTTCCAGACACATAATGAGAGAACACCCCACTCTGACCATTTTCTCACACAAGCAGAGCTGGTTAGGCAGTTTTCATGTTATCCAGAGCGTTGATGACAACAATTGAATTATGTTTTTTTGCCGATGTTTACTGACACCGGACATATTCAACGGGTGTTGAGCGTTCAAAAATGTATCAGTTATTCTGCGCTCTGGCACACTAAGACGAGAGTCCTTTGTTACGAAATGTAGCTAGATAGCTAGCTAGGTAAACAATGAATCCCAACGCATGACGTAACGTTAGTTAGCGAGCCTGCCAGCTAACGTTAGCTAGCTAACAGTACACTTACTTGAAATGAAAATACTTCGTAGAAATGAGAGTGGAGTTTTTTGTTAAGACATGTAGCTAGCTAGCTAGCTAAACAATGGGCCATAATGACTTTACTACCCTGCATGAATCTGCAGGTAGCTAACCAACCAGGTTCTATGGCTATAACTAGTCAAGCAAATGTGTCTGAGATATGAAGAATAAGATCATACACAACGTTAGCTAGTGACCCAGCCAGCTAACATTAGCTAGCTAACAGTACACTTGAAAAGAAACCACTTTCGGTCAAAATTTGAAATATGTAATATCTGAAAATGTAGCTAGCTAGACTATCTTACCAGTACACATCATGTTTGGACGCGTCTCCTGTCTGATGCCATGCATGGTTGCCCTTAGTTTGACGATGTAATCCAGACTGGTGTTTATTCCATCTCCTTAGCTATCATACTCGAATTCCACCGATGTCAAAACTAGGTCCTCCAGAAAGTGGAGAGCATGACGTTAGCTAGCTAACAGTACACTTTAACTTGACATTAGGTTTATGCAGTTTTACTACATGATACATAAACAAAAAAAACATGTTTGACACGATTACCTAGACATACTGACCAGCTCCAATAGACAGACACGTGTTATATGGCAGACCAATCCAAACTCATCTCATCTCTCCAGCCCACTCATTATCTCAGCAAATCATGGCAAGAGGGAAGGTTGCTCGCTTTTTCTGTTGCTAAACCAACTAGGCTCATAATTTAACAATTGTATTTGTATTTACAGATGGCATACAAGTTTGATATTAAAACACATGAAAGTTCACATGTTCGAGAAGGTATTCTGCCAAAAAACGCATTTTGATAAAAAAATATTTTTTACTTCAAAGAACAGATATGCAATGGTTCATTGGATCAGTCTAAAACTTTACACACACACTGCTGTCAACTACTGGCCAAAATCTAAATTGCAGCTGGGCTGGAATAATACATTATGGCCTCTCTCTTGCATTTCAAAGATGATGTTATAAAAAAAAGAAATGTTTTATTTGTATTATCTTTTACCAGATCTAATGTGATATATTCTCCTACATTAATTTCATATTTCCACAAACTCAAAATGTTTCCTTTCAAATGGTATCAAGAATATGCATATCCTTGCTTCAGGTCCTGAGCTACAGGCAGTTAGATTTGGGTATGTCGGCCTCCCGAGTGGCGCAGCGGTCTAGCTGTCTAGCTAGAGGTTCTGGGTTTGAGTCCAGGCTCTGTTGCAGCTGGCCGCGACTGGGAAACCCATGGGGCGGCGCACAATTGGCCCAGTGTTGTCCGGGTTAGGGGAGTGTTTGGCCGGCAGGGATGTCCTTGTCCCATCGCGCACTAGCGACTCATGTGGCAGGCCGGGCACAGTGCACGCTGACACGGTTGCCAGGTGTACGGTGTTTCCTCCAACACATTGGTGCGGCTGGCTTCCAGGTTAAGTGGACATTGTGTCAAGATGCAGTGCGGCTTGGTTGGGTTGTGTTTCGGAGGACACGCGGCTCTCGACCTTCGCCTCTCCCGAGTCTGAACGGGAGTTGCAGCGATGAGTCAAGACTGTAACTACCAATTGGATACCACGAAATTGGGGAGAAAAAGGGCAAAAAAATATAAAATACTAGTAAAAATATTGATTTGGGAATGCCATTTTAGGCGAAAAATGAAAAAAGTGCCATCTATTAAAGTAGGCCCTATCTAGCAAAAAGACAGTACTAGACAACAACAGACAAAGACAACAATGTGACTTCCATGTCTTCTTCAGTGGAAAATATAAACAGTTGAGTTTGATATCATTTAAAAGCTTACAAACAGTGTTGTCAAACTATTTTGCAATAAAATATGACATTTTAAAACATTTAACATCAATTATCTAAAATCTTGTGGACTTTTTTTTCTTCATATTCGCATATGTTGTAGCTTATACCCTATTTCACATCATCTGAACTTTTTGTGTTGTGCCGCCATTGTTTGAGACACAACATGCTTGAATACAGTGCAGGTGTAATTTCAATCATAGAAATTTAATTCATAGAATGAACCTATCCCTTCAGACTACTGCAATTTAGCTGGCACACCATTGAAATTTAAATAAAATAGAAATATTTACTTGTAATTATTATCGCAAATATGACCGCCGGTCCACCCACCGTCGAATGTCAACTTAAATGGTCATGTCTATTCTATTATCTGTATGTCTATGATATCATTTGGTTTCCTATGGAGGACTGACAGTATAATTTAAAACAACAAATATTCCCCTTCAAGTCAACATTTCTGATGTGTGGACGTCCAAACATTATACTGTTTGAAAGTTGAAATGTCTATTTAATCCCATTTTAGTACAAGAACGGCTCAGCCGCAAAGTGGTAGGCCACACAAGCTCACAGAACGAGACCGCCGAGTGCTGAAGCTTATAGCGCGTAAAAATCGTTTTGGCGGATGCCAGGAGAACGCTGTCTGCCCAAATCCATAGTGCCAACTGTAAAGTTTGGTGGTGGAGGAATAATGGTCTTGGGCTGTTTTTCATGGTTCGGGCTAAGCCCCTTAGTTCCAGTGAAGGGGGATCTTAATGCTACAGCATACATTGACATTCTAGACGATTCTGTGCTTCCAACTTTGCGGCAACAGTTTGGGGAATGCCCTTTCCTGAGTGGAAGAACTTGACTGGCCTGCACAGAGCTCTAACCTCAACCCCATCGAACACCTTTGTGATGAATTGGAACACAGACTGCGAGCCAGGCCTAATCGCCCAACATCAGGGGCCGACCTCACTAATGCTCTTGTGGTTGAATGGAAGCAAGTCCCTGCAGCAATGTTCCAACATCTAGTGGAAAGCCTTCACAGAAAAGTGGAGGCTGTTATAGCAGCAAAGGGGGGACCAACTCCATCTTAATGCCCAAGATTTTGGAATGAGATGTTCGACGAGCAGGTGTCTACATTGTTTGGGTCATGTATTGCATTTGAATATGACCAAAAACATTGAGTTGACCAATTTTTAGATTAAGGTAAAAAATTATATAAAAGTAAATTATGAAATAGTTTGACAACCCTGTTTGTAAGCTCTTAAATTATATCAATTGCAACCATTTATCTTGTCCAGTGATGAAGACCTGGATGTCTCATGGTTTGGTAGGGTATGCAAAATGGGTCAACTTTGAGGTCTAAAAAGTCACTTTCTAATCACTTCTAACAATGGGCAAATATACAGTACCTTCATAAAGTATTCATGCCTGTTGACTTAATCCACAATTTGTTGTGTTACAGCACATCCATCTACACACAATAACCCATAGTGAAAACCTTTTGAAAACTAAATACAGAAATATGCATATCTCATTTACATAAGTATTTGGCAATAATTACAACTGTGAATCGTTCTGGTAAAGTTTCTAAGAGCTTTGCACAACTGGATTGTACAATATTTGGGAAAGTATTGTACAATCCAGGTGTGCAAAGCTCTTAAAGACTTACCCAGATTGATGCACCGCTGTAATCACTGCCAAAGGTGATTCTAACATGTATTGACTCAGAGGGTTGAATACTTATATAAGTGTTTAATATACAGTACCAGTCAAAAGTTTGGACACACCTACTCATTCAAGGATTTTTCTTTATTTTTACTATTTTCTACATTGTAGAATAATAGTGAAGACATCAAAACTATGAAATAACACATATGGAATCATGTAGTAACAAAAATAAAGTGTTAAACAAATCAAAATATATTTTAGATTTTAGATTCTTAAAAGTAGCCACCCTTTGCCTTGATGACAGCTTTGCACACGCTTGGCATTCTCTCAGTATCATGAGAAATGCTTTTCCAACCGTCTTAAAGAAATGCTTTTCCAACTGTCTTAAAGGAGTCCCCACATACGCTGAGCAGTTGTTGGCTGCTTATCCTTCACTCTGCAGTCCCACTCATCCCAAACCATCTCAATTGGGTTGAGGTCGGGTGATTGTGGAGGCCAGGTCATCTGATGCAGGACTCCATCACTCTCTTTGGTCAAATAGACCTTGTTTTGGGTCATTGTCCTGTTGAAAAACAAATGACAGTCCCACTAAGTGCAAACCAGATGGGATGGCGTATCGCTGAAGAATTCTGTGTTAGCCATGCTGGTTAAGTATGCCTTGAATTCTAAATAAATCACAGACCCCCACACCATCACACCTCCTCCCCCATTCTTCACGGTGGGAACCACGCATGCAGACATCATCCATTCACCTAATCTGCGTCTCACAAAGACACTGCAGTTGGAACCAAAAGTCTCAAATTTGGACTCATCAGACCAAAGGACAGATTTCCACCAGTCTTATGTCCACTGCTCGTGTTTTTTGGCCCAAACAAGTCTCTTCTTCTTATTAGTGTCCTTTAGTAGATGTTTCTTTGCAGCAATTCGACCACAAATGCCTGATTCATGCTGTCTCCTCTGAACAGTTGATGTTGAGATGTGTCTGTTACTTGAACTCTGTGAAGCATTTATTTGGGCTCCAATTTCTGAGGCTGGTAACTCTAATGAACTTATCCTCTGCAGCAGAGGTAAATCTGTGTCTTCCTTTCCTGTGGCGGTCCTCATGAGAGGCAGTTTCATCATGGTGCTTTTGCGACTGCACTTGAAGAAACTCAAAATACTATTCATTTTCCGGATTTTATTTTTTATTTTATTTTAATTTATTTAACCAGGTAGTCTAGTTGAGAACAAGTTCTCATTTACAACTGCGACCTGGCCAAGATAAAGCACAGCAGTTTGATACATATAACAACAAGGAGTTAAGCATGGAATACACAGACATACAGCCAATAATACAGTAGAAAAATGAAAATAAAATAAAAAAAGTCTATATACAGTGAGTGCAAATGAGGTAAGATAAGGGAGGTAGGGCAATAAATAGGCCATGGTGACGAGGTAATTACAATATATCAATAAAACACTGGGATGGTAGATGTGCAGAAGATAAATGTCCAAGTTACTTGGGTGCAAAGGAGCAAGATCAATAAATAAATACAGTATGGAGATGAGGTAGTAGGATGGGCTGTTTACAGATGGGCTATGTGCAGGTGCAGAGATCTGTGAGCTGCACTGACAGCTGGTGCTTAAAGCTAGTGAGGGAGATATGAGTCTCCAGCTTCAGTGATTTTTGTAGTTCGTTCCAGTCATTGGCAGCAGAGAACTGGAAGGAAAGGCAGCCAAAGGAGGAATTGGCTTTGGGGGTGACTAGTGAGATATACCGGCTGGAGCGTGTGCTACGGGTGGGTGCTGCTATGGTGACCAGTGAGCTGAGATAAGGCGGGGCTTTACCTAGCAAAGACTTATAGATGACCTGGAGCCAGTGGGATTGGCGACGATTATGAAGCGAGGGCCAGCCAACGAGAGCGTACAGGTCGCAGTGCTGAGTAGTATATGGGGATTTGGTGACAAAACAGATGGCACTGTGATAGACTGCATCCAATTTGTTGAGTAGAGTGTTGGAGGCTATTTTATAAATGACATCACCGAAGTCGAGGATCGGTAGGATGGTCAGTTTTACTAGGGTATGTTTGGCAGCATTAGTGAAGGATGCTTTGTTGAAAAATAGGAAGCTGATTCTAGAGTTTACAGTCTAGCTAGACACCTAGGTATTTGTAGTTGTCCACATATTCTAAGTCAGAACCGTCCAGAGTAGTGATGCTGGATGGGCGGGCAGGTACGGGCAGTGATCGGTTGAAAAGCATGCATTTAGTTTTACTTGCATTTAAGAGCAGTTGGAGGCCACGGATGGAGAGTTGTATGCAATTGAAGCTCGTCTGGAGGTTAGTTAACACAGTGTCCAAAGAAGGGCCAGAGGTATACAGAATGGTGTCGTCTGTGTAGAGGTGGATCAGAGAATCACCAGCAGCAAGAGCGACATCATTGATGTATACAGAGAAGAGAGTCGGCCTGAGAATTGAACCCTTTGGCACCCCCATAGAAACTGTCAGAGGTCCGGACAACAGGCCCTCCGATTTGACACACTGAACTCTATCAGAGAAGTAGTTGGTGAACCAGGCGAGGCAATCATTTGAGAAACCAAGGCTGTTGAGTCTGCCAATAAGAATGTAATGATTGACCAAGTCGAAAGCCTTGGCCAGGTCAATGAATACGGCTGCACAGTAATGTCTCTTATCGATAGCGGTTATGATATCGTTTAGGACCTTGAGTGTGGCTGAGGTGCACCCATGACCAGCTCTGAAACCAGATTGCATAGCGGAGAAGGTACGGTGGGATTCGAAATGGTCGGTAATCTGTTTTTTAACTTGGCTTTCGAAGACCTTTGAAAGGCAGGGAAGGATAGATATGGGTCTGCAGCAGTTTGGGTCTAGAGTGTCATCCCCTTTGAAGAGGGGGATGACCGCGGCAGCTTTCCAATCTTTGGGAATCTCAGACGATACAAAAAAGAGGTTGAACAGGCTAGTAATAGGGGTTGCAACAATTTTGGCAGATAATTTTTGAAAGAGAGGGTCCACATTGTCTAGCCAGGCTGATTTGTAGGGGTCCAGATTTTGCAGCTTTTTCAGAACATCAGCTATCTGGATTTGGGTGAATGAGAAATGGGGGAGGCTTGGGCGAGATGCTTTGGGAGTGCAGGGCTGTTGACCGGGGTAGGGGTAGCCAGGTGGAAAGCATGGCCAGCCATAGAAAAATGCTTATTGAAGTTCTCAATTATAGTGGATTTGTCGGTGGTGACATTATTTCCTAGCCTCAGTGCAGTGGGCAGCTGGGAGGAGGTGCTCTTACTTTCCATGGATTTTACAGTGTCCCAGAACTTTTTGGAGTTTGTGCTACAGGATGCACATTTCTGCTTGAAAAAGCTAGCCTTAGCTTTCCTAACTGCCTGTGTATATTGGTTCCTGACTTCCCTGAAAAGTTGCATATCGCGTGGGCTATTCGATGCTAATGCAGAACGCCACAGGATGTTTTTGTGCTGGTCAAGGGCAGTCAGGTCTGGAGTGAACCAAGGGCTATATCTGTTCCTGGTTCGACATTTTTTGAAAGGGGCATGCTTATTTAAGATGGTGAGGAGGGCACTCTTAAAGAATGACCAGGCATCCTCATCCTCTTCCAGGATACCCGGGCCAGGTCGATTAGAAAGGCCTGCTCGCTGAAGTGTTTTAGGGAGCGTTTGACAGTGATGAGGGGTGGTCGTTTGACCGCAGACCCATTACGGATGCAGGCAATGAGGCAGTGATCGCTGAGATCTTGGTTGAAAACAGCAGATGTGTATTTAGAGGGCGAGTTGGTTAGGATGATATCTATGAGGGTGCCTGTGTTTACTGATTTGGGGTTGTACTGACCTTCATGTCTTAAAGTAAAGATGGACAGTAGTTTCACTTTGCTTATTTGAGCTGTTCTTGTAATAATATGGACTTGGTCTTTTACCCAATAGGGTTATCTTCTGTACACCACCCTTGTCACAACACAACTGATTGGCTCATACACATTAAGGAAATAAATTCCACAAATTAACTTTTAAGAAGGCACACCTGTTAATTGAAATGCATTCCAGTTGACTAACTCATGAAGCTGGTTGAGAGAATGCCAAGAGTGTGCAAAGCTGTCATCAAGGCAAAGGGTGGCTATTTTGATTTGTTTTATAATGTTTTGGTTACTATATGATTCCATGTGTTATTCCATAGTTTTGATGTCTTCCCTATTTTTCTACAATGTAGAAAATAGTATCAATAAAGAAAAACCCTGGAATGAGTAGGTGTGTCCAAACTTTTGACTGGTACTGGGTATGTTATTTTTTCTTTCACACAGTATGTTCTGTAGATTGTTAACAAACAATGACAATTAAATACATTTTAACCCCACTTTGTAACACTTCAAAATGTGGAACAAAGTAACGGGGTGTGAATAATTTCTTAAGGCACTGTAGGTACGTCTAAAACAAGGTGTTGTCTCTTTAATGTTTTCTATGAGTAACTCTGCTGCATGTGTTCAGTTGGCCCACAGCCATGGTACTGTTACTGACATTGGGATGTGGGCAGAGCGAGAACGGGTGGTGTGAGCAAGTAGAAGTGTTTCTGTTGTATGTTTTGTGTTCTGTTTCTGTCCACCCTAATTCAGCTGAACAGTAAGAAAACATAGCAAAAGCTTTAGAGAGAGGTTAAGACATGAGAGAAGAGAAAACCTCCCATAGTGTTTGCAGACAGCAGTCAATGCAGCTGGGCTTTGAGTGTGTGTGTGTGCGTGCGTGCACGTGTGTGCACTCCTGTGTGTGTGTGTCCGCACGTGTGTTTATGCGTGTGTGTTATATAGCAGCAGTGTTACTCAGTCGTGGTCCTTATGGTCCTCCCTCCAATCAGCTTCCTGATCCATCCAATCATGGGCTGGATTGAATCAATTTGTCCTCCTCTATCTTTGATTACAGAAGAGAGGAGCAGCAGAGGAGGGAGGGAGTGAGGGAGAAGTGGGAAGAGATATGAGGGAGAGAGAGAGGGAGGGAGAGCGAAAGAAAAAGGGAGGGAGGGGAGGAGGAATAGGGGAGGGAGAGGGTAGGGAGTAGAGGTCTTCACGGATTCACCTGTACCCAAATACCCGAGACCTGGTCCGTGACCCGAGCGGGTCCGAATCCAGAATTCTAAATAATGTCACAGGTCTGGGTAAGATCTGATATGATTTTCACGGGTCCGTACAGATCCGAACACGACTGCTGCAGTAGACAGAGAAAGATACCTTTTATAGTTTATGCTGCTGCTCTTGCTTTTCACAAGAGTGGAGCGTTGCAAGTGTAGCTTGTGGTTTGCCAAGGCTTTCGACTCTGTCAATCACCGTATTCTTATTGGCAGACTCAATAGCCTTGGTTTCTCAAATGACTGCCTCGCCTGGTTCACCAACTACTTCTCAGACAGAGTTCAGTGTGTCAAATCGGAGGGCCTGTTGTCCGGACCTCTGGCAGTCTCTATGGGGGTAACACAGGGTTCATTTCTCAGGCCGACTCTTTTCTCTGTATATATCAACGATGTCGCTCTTGCTGCGGGTGATTCCCTGATCCACCTCTACGCAGACGACACCATTCTGTATACATCTGGCCCTTCTTTGGACACTGTGTTAAAACCTCTTGGGGATCACTGGGGCACTAGCGCCCCACTCCCGACACTACCCGGTGAAATGTGAGGCGCCAAATTCAAAATCCAAAAGTTGAATTATTAAACATCCACCAATATACAAGTGTTCCATACTCATCAAAAGCTCTGTTTCTTGGCAATATCACAGCGTTGTCAGATTTCAAAAAGGCTTTACGGCAAAAGCACAACATTTGATTGTTTGAGGGTAGTATTTCACATACTTTTCCCATAGCCATGAATTCATTAGCCAGCTTGGCACACACAAAACCCATATAAGAGCTAAAATAAATCACTTACCTTTCGAAGAACTTCTGCTGAGGGCATCCCAAGTGTCCAACGAAGACATCCAATGGTTCTTTTGTTAGAAAAAGTATTTTATTATATCCATAAATCTCTGTTTGGTCGGCACATTATGTTCAGAAATTCTACCGTCGAGTCGCCCATTGAACCGTGAAGAGAACGCGTTCAAATTATACCTATCAACTTTGTCCAAACAAATCAAACATCATTTTTAATGTATCCTTAGGTACACTTTTATGTATATTTACTATAATATTTCAACCGGACGATAACCTGAACGATAAGAAAGGAAAAAACCAAAGTGCGTGCAAGACCGTGTCATTCTATTGAGTTCTGGGGTCCACTTCTAAATTCTTCTTCTATTCGCTTCTAATTCAACCTAACGTCATGAAACCCTGTGTAAAGACTGTTGACATCCAGTGGAAGCCATAGGTACTGCAGTCTAAGTCCTAGATAACAGCAAATCCCATAGGCAGCCAGGAGAAATAGGTCATCTAAAAACAAAACTGCAAATCCGGATGGATTTTCCTCAGGTTTTCGCCTGCTATATCAGTTCTGTTATACTCACAGACATTATTTTAACGGTTGTAGAAACTTCAGAGTGTTTCCTATCCAATAGTACTAATTATGTGCATATCCTAGTTTCTGGGCCTGAGTGGCAGGCATTTTACTTTTGGGCACGCCAGACTCTCGCTAGCGACCCACCGCTCCCTGTCTAGTTAACTTCTAGCGCCCCACTCCCGACACTACCAGGTGAAATGCAAGGCGCCAAATTCAAAATCCAAAAGTTGAATTATTAAACATGCATCAATATACAGGTGTTTCATAGTCATCAAAAGCTCTGCTTCTTGGCAATATCACAGCGTTGTCAGATTTCAAAAAGGCTTTACGGCGAAAGCACCACATTTGATTGTTTGAGGATAGCACCTAACATATTTTTGCCATTACCATGAATTCATTAGCCTTCACAGTTCACACAAAACACATTTCACAACGAAAACAAATCAATTAGCCGTTGAAGAACGTGCGTTATAATCAGAAACTACAGCCTCCACTCGTCCATTGAAACGTGAAGAGAACTCGTTCAACTTATACCTATAAACTTGTCCAAGAACAATCAAACATCATTTTAAATGTATCCTTAGGAACACTTTTATGTAGAAATAGCTGAATATTTCAACCGGAATATAAATTGGGCGATAAGAAAGGAAAAAACCACAGAGCGCGCCTGGCGAGAGCGCGCGTCCTCTTCTATTGACATCTCTGGGGCCACTTCCTGATTCCTCTTCTTCTCTGCTCTAAAAGCATCTAAAAAGAATCTGAACAGTGTCTCGAGACTGTTGACGTCCAGAGGAAGCGATAGGTACTGCATTCATATGCCCTTATAAGGGCACTTTCATAAGGGAGAGGTTCCAAATGAGCAATGTGTCAAAACCACTTTTTCCAGGACAGAAATTCCTCGGGGTTTCGCCTGCCATATCCGTTCTGTTTTACTCAGAGACGAATGGTTAACACTTTTAGAAAATTCAGAGTGTTTCCTATCCAATGGTACTAAATATGTGCACATCCTATTTTCTGGGCCTGAATGGGAGGCATTTTACTTTGGGCACGCCAGGGTCTCCAAAACGGTCACCTCATGCGCTGCTCCCTAAGAAGTTAAGTTTGCCGATGACACAACAGTGGTTGGCCTGATCACCGGCAACAATGAGACAGCCTATAGGGAGGAGGTCAGAGACCTGGCCGTGTGGTGCCAGGACAACAACCTCTCCCTCAACAGGATCAAGACTAAGGAGATGATTGTGGACTACAGGATAAGGAGGACCGGGCACGCCCCCATTCTCATCGACGGTGCTGTAGTGGAGCAGGTTGAGAGCTTCAAGTTCCTTGGTGTCCACATCACCAACAAACTATTATGGTCCAAACACACCAAGACAGTCATAAAGAGGGCACGACAAAGCCTATTCCCCCTCAGGAGACTGAAAAGATTTGGCATGGGTCCTCAGATCCTCAAAAAGTTCTACAGCTGCACCATCGAGAGCTTCCTGACTGGTTGCATCACTGCCTGGTATGGCAACTGCTCGGCCTCCGACCGCAAGGCACTACAAATCAAATCAAATCAAATGTATTTATAAAGCCCCCCTTACATCAGCTGATGTCATAGAGTGCTGTACAGAAACCCAGCCTAAAACCCAAAACAGCAAGCAATGCAGGTGTAAAAGCACGGTGGCTAGGAAAAACTCCCTAGAAAGGCCAAAACCTAGGAAGAAACCTAGAGAGGAACCAGGCTGTGAGGGGTGGCCAGTCCTCTTCTGGCTGTGCCGGCTGCAAATTATAACAGAACATGGACAAGATTTTAAAATGTTCATAAAACAGGCAGAACAGTTGAAACTGGAGAAGCAGCACGGCCAGGTGGACTCGGGAGATCAAGGAGTCATCAGGCCAGGTAGGCCTTGAGGAATGGTCCTAATGCTCAGGTCCTCCGAGAGAGAGAGAGAAGAAGAAAAAAAAGAAAGAGAGAGATAATTAGAGAGAGCATACTTAAATTCACACAGGACACCAGATAAGAGAAGAAAAACTCCAGATATAACAGACGGACCCTAGCCCCCAACACATAAACTACTGCAGCATAAATACTGGGGGCTGAGACAGGAGGGGCCGGGAGACACTGTGGCCCCGTCCGACGATACCCCCGGACAGGGCCAAACAGGCAGGATATAACCACCACCCACTCTGCCGAAGCACAGCCCCCACACCACTAGAGGGATATCTTCAACCACCAACTTACCATCCTGAGACAAGGCCGAGTATAGCCCACGAAGATCTCCGCCACGGCACCAGTAAGCCAGTGAATCAGCCCCTGTAATAGGGTTAGAGGCAGAGAATCCCAGTGGAGGGGAACCGGCCAGGCAAAGACAGCAAGGGTGGTTCGTTGCTCCATGCCTTTCCGTTCACCTTCACACTCTTGGGCCAGACTACACTCAATCATAGGACCTACTGAAGAGATGAGTCTTCAATAAAGACTTAAAGGTTGAGACCGAGTCTGCGTCTCTCACATGGATAGGCAGACTATTCCATAAAAATGGAGCTCTATAGGAAAAAGCCCTGCCTCCAGCTGTTTGCTTAGAAATTCTAGGGACAGTAAGGAGTCCTGCGTCTTGTGACCGTAGCGTACGTGTAGGTATGTACGGCAGGACCAAATCGGAAAGATAGGTAGGAGCAAGCCCATGTAATGCTTTGTAGGTTAGCAGTAAAACCTTGAAATCAGCCCTTGCCTTAACAGGAAGCCAGTGTAGAGAGGCTAGTACTGGAGTAATATGATAAAATTTTTGGGTTCTAGTCAAGATTCTAGCAGCCGTGTTTAGCACTAACTGAAGTTTATTTAGTGCTTTATCCGGGTAGCCGGAAAGTAAAGCATTGCAGTAGTCTAACCTAGAAGTTACAAACGCATGGATTAACTTTTCTGCATCATTTTTGGACAGAAAGTTTCAGATTTTTACAATGTTACGTAGATGGAAAAAAGCTGTCCTTGAAACAGTCTTGATATGTTCGTCAAAAGAGAGATCAGGGTCCAGAGTAACGCCGAGGTCCTTCACAGTTTTATTTGAGACGACTGTACAACCATCAAGATTAATTGTCAGATTCAACAGAAGATCTCTTTGTTTCTTGGGACCTAGAACTAGCATCTCTGTTTTGTCAGAGTTTAAAAGTAGAACATTTTCCGCCATCCACTTCCTTATGTCTGAAACACAGGCTTCCAGGGAGGGCAATTTTGGGGCTTCACCATGTTTCATCGAAATGTACAGCTGTGTGTCATCCGCATAGCAGTGAAAGTTAACATTATGTTTCCGAATGACATCACCAAGTGGTAAAATATATAGTGAAAACAATAGTGGTCCCAAAACAGAGCCTTGAGGAACACCGAA
>QNTS01000213.1:928855-973550 GCA_003317085.1 Hucho hucho
TGACCAAATACTTATTTTCCACCATAATTTGCAAATAAATTCATAAAAAATCCTACAATGTGATTTTCTGGATTTGTTTTCCTCATTTTGTCTGTCATAGTTGAAGTGTACCTATGATGAAAATTACAGGCCTCTCTCATCTTTTTAAGTGAGAGAACTTGCACAATTGGTGGCTGACTAAATACTTTTTTGCCCCACTGTATATATATATATATATATATATATATATATATATATATATATATATATATATAATGTTTGATATATACAGCTGAAGTCGGAAATTTACATACACTTAGGTTGGAGTCATTATACTTGTTTTTCAACCACTCAAATTTCTTGTTAATAAACTATAGTTTTGGCAAGTCGGTTAGGACATCTTCTTTGTGCATGACACAAGTAATTTTTCCAACAATTGTTTACAGACAGATTATTTCACTTATAGTTCACTGTATCACAATTCCAGTGGGTCAGAAGTTTACATACTCTAAGTTGACTGTGCCTTTAAACAGCTCGGAAAATTCCAGAAAGTTATGTCATGGCTTTAGAAGCTTCTGATAGGCTAATTGATATATTTTGAGTCAATTGGAGGTGTACATGTTGATGTATTTCAAGGCATACCTTCAAACTCAGTGCCTCTTTGCTTGACATCATGGGAAAATCAAAAGAAATCAGCCAATACTTCAGAAAATAAATTGTAGACCTCCACAAGTCTGGTTCATCCTTGGAGCAACTTCCAAACACATGAAGGTACCACGTTCATCTATACAAACAATAGTATGCAAGTATAAACACCATGGGACCACGCAGTCGTCATACCGCTCAGGAAGGTGACGCGTTCTGTCTCCTAGAGATGAACGTACTTGGGTGCGAAAAGTGCAAATCAATCCCAGAACAACAGCAAAGGACTCTGTGAAGATGCTGGAGGAAACAGGTACAAAAGTATCTATATCCACAGTAAAACGAGTCCTATGTCGACATAACCTGAAAGTTCGCTCAGCAAGGAAGAAGCCACTGCTCCAAAACCGCCATAAAAAAGCCAGACTACGGTTTGCAACTGCACATGGGGACAAAGATCGTACTTTTTGGAGAAATGTCCTCTGGTCTGATGAAACAGAAATAGAACTGTTTGGCCATAATGACCATCATTATTTTTGGAGGTAAAAGGGGGAGGCTTGCAAGCTGAAGAATGCCATCCCAACTGTGAAGTACGGGGGTGGCAGCATCATGTTGTGGGGGTGCTTTGCTGCAGGATGGACTGGTGCACTTCACAAAATAGATGGCATCATGAGGAAGGGAAATGATGTGGATATATTGAAGCAACATCTCAAGACATCAGTCAGGAAGTTAAAGCTTGGTCGCAAATGGGTCTTCCAAATGGACAATGACCCCAAGCATGCTTCCAAAGTTGTGGCAAAATGGCTTAAGGACAACAAAGTCAAGGTATTGGAGTGGCCATCACAAAGCCCTGACCTCAATCATATAGAAAATGTTTTGGCAGAACTGAAAAAGCAACGAGCAAGGAGGCCTACAAACCTGACTCAGGTACACCAGCTCTCTTAGGAGTAATGGGTCAAAATTCAACCAACTTATTGTGGGAAGCTTGTGGAAGGCTACCCGAAATGTCTGACCCAAGTTAAACAATTTAAAGGCAATGCTACCAAATACTAATTGAGTGTATGTAAACTTCTGACCCACTGGTAATGTGATGTAATAAATAAAAGTTGAAAGAAATCATTCTCTCTACTATTATTCTGACATTTCACATTCTAAAATAAAGTGGTGATCCTAACTGACCTAAGACAGGAAATTTTTACTGGATTAAATGTCAGGAATTCTGAAAAACTGAGTTTAAATGTATTTGGCTAAGGTTTATGTAAACTTCCGACTTCAACTGCAAACGGTACCAGTCAAAGGTTTGGACATACCTACTCATTCTAGGGGTTTTTCTTTATTTTTACTATTTTCTACATTGTAGAATAATAGTGAAGACATCAAATCTATGAAATAACACATATGGAATCATATAAGTTTAGCAGTTCTCAAATTTGCCTGAGCAGACAGTGTTGAAATATACTTTTTCTGAGAAAATGTGCAAGAGTTGAAGCTGCCATCACGTTTTACATGAAGCATAAGAATATTTAATGTACAAAAAATCTGCGCCTCCCTCGACGTAGATCGATCAACTTCACTGTTTTCTGCGTCGGCCCACCTCCTGCGTGATCTCAAATCCGCTGATGAGGCTGATGAGACACACAGGGAAAAGTAGAGAGGATTAGGAAGACACACACACACACTGACTAGACACATGCAGGAAATCATAGAGAAGATTGGGAAAACACATACACAGTGGGAAGGGAAGGGAGAGGTGCCGTGGGAGATCTGTAGAGATAAGGGATACTTCGTAGATGGTTGGAGTGGTAGGAGATGGCATGGGGAATTTCGGTAATCGCTATCAAGTCTTATAGAGTAATGGGTTGAAAGATGGAGCATTGGGAATTCTGTATAGGGAATGTCAGATATAGATGAGAGGTCTTCATGATTTTGGGGGGCTCTGGATGAGCTTGTTGGATGTGTGATTCCACAGGAGCTTGGTCCATATACTGAACATAATCATAATGCAGTGAGGATGGAAAGAGGAAAAATATGGGTGATCTTGTAGTTATTCTGTAATGAAAAGTGCCATACAAATTCCATTGATGTAACTAATTTCTGTGACTAATTGCCTTTCTATTGCTCTCTCATTTGTAATGTTTGGATACCATGTATGCATGTCAATATGAAGATACAAATTTGTCAACAGCCATTTAAAAAAATGTGAAAATGTGATGGATGTTTTTAATCACAGTGCTGTAACTAATTGTTTCTCTCTCCCTCTCTTACTTTTCCTCTACCTCTCCTGTTTGGATGGGATCCTTCACCTGCCTGATCTCCTGTCTCTCCTCACTACAGGTAAGACCAACAAGATCTCATAAATTCTCTTCGAAATTCAATGTACATGGATGATCGTCTATTTTTTATGCATTAATTCTGCATGGTTACAGGATTAATTCCATGTGGTTACAGGGTTAAAACAGAAACAACTCAAAGAGATAAGTTTAGGTATTAATTCCAAGGTTAGGGCTATGGTTTGGGGAAGATATAAAAAAAATATTAAAACAAAGCGCTATTACCATCAACTATCATCAGGTATTATTTTGGTTTGCTGGAGAAATATGAACTGCGGTAACTCAGTTGTTTAAGAAGAGATCTCTGGCTCTAAGCATCACGAGTTTGCTCCCAGTGCTGGGCAATTGTTTTTCTTTTATTATTTTTTCACAGAGGAAGGTGTTCTGGGGGCCTTTTCAAACATCTGAAATCACCGTCTATTTCTAGTGATCAGTCTGGGTAAGACACCATCCTCCATTAGTAAACTATAAAGCCAAAAACAGTAAGAGACATGTTGTGCACATTTTTGCTATGTGGTGTGGTCTAAAGTGGTTGTGGTACAGTGGCACTGACACAAGACAGTATGTGTCACAGTGCTTCTGAAGTGATCATGTTCGACAGTCTTTCACTCAATAGTCTTTCTGCTCCATTTGTTTGATTGTTTGTGTTTGTGTGTGTGTGCAGGGCCAGATTAACGCAGGGGCTTAACGGGGCTGAAGCCCCTGGACCCAGGCCTGTGGGTGGCCTAAGACACAGCAAAAAAATAGGAAACATATACTGTAAATTATATGTAGTATATATTTTATATTTTGTTCACTGCAACCGCCAACCACAGGAAGACTCAGGAACGAGCTCTGAATAACTTCTTAGGGCTCGGATCCCGTTAGCGGGCTCGTTTTCAGAGCAAACATAGTGCGGCAAATTCAAAATAAAAATTTGTAATATTTAACATTCATCAATACACAAGTGTTGAATAGTCATCAAAAGCTCTGCTTCTGATGTGTTTGAGAGGCAATTTTGATTGTTTGAGGATAGCACCTCACATATTTTCAACATTAGCATAAATTCATAATCATCGCGGGTCACACAAAACACATATAAGAGCTAATAAATATCACACCTTTCGAAGAACTTCTGCTGAGGGCTTCCCAAGTGTCCAAACAAGAGAATCCATGGTTCTTTTGTTGGAAAAAGTCATTTATTATATCCATAAATCTCAGTTTGGTTGGCGCATTTTGTTGAGTTAGTCCACCAAGCATTTCCATTCTACTTGCCCGTTGTACAGTGAAGAGAACGCGTTCAAATTATACCTCTTAACTTTTCCAAAACAAAACAAACATCAGTAATAATTTATCCTTAGGCATCCATTTATCTATATTGGCTATTATATTTCACTCGGATAATAACCTACACGATACAGAAGGTAAACACCGTGCTGCTCGCTCCCGGGAATCTCATGCACTACACAGAAAGAATATCCTGGTATGTCATACAAAATCGACAACCATTTGACTCTCTTCCACTATAAACGCTCCATTACACTGTCCAGAGACTGTCGACATCTAGTGGAAGCCATAGGTACTGCAACCTCAGTCCTATCTACTTGAGTTTTCAATAAACAGCCATTCCAAGTCAAGAAAAGTCAAAAGAAAAATGATTTCCGGACAGAAATGTCTTGCCTGCTATATCAGTTCTGTTATACCCACAGACATTTTGTAAACGGTTTTAGAAACTTCAGAGTGTTTCCTATCCAATAGTACTAATTATGTGCATATCCTAGTTTCTGGGCCTGAGTGGCAGGCATTTTACTTTGGACACGTCAGACAGGCGAAAATTCGGAAAATGGGACCTTAGCCCTAAGGAGATAAGTGTAGACAGCCTGCTGCTGCCCGCTACGGCTGTGCTAATCATCAGATGAGGGGAGGAGAGTAGGTAGGGTGCCCAAATCAAATCAAATGTTATTTGTCACATGTACCGAATTCAACAAGTGTAGACCTTACCGGTGAAATGCTTACTTACAAGCCCTTAAAACCTGTTAGGGAGCGGCAGCAGTGTTCGGAGTTTTGGAGAGTCTGGCGTGCCCAAAGTAAAATGCCTGGTACTCAGGCCCAGAAACTAGGATATGCACATAAAATAATGTCTGTGAGTATAACATAACTGATTTGGCAGGTGAAAACCCGAGGAAAATCTATCCGGGAAAATGTGATTCTGTGAGGTGCCTCTTTTGCCATTGACTTGCTAGAGGAAATGCTGGATTCCAGCTCCCAGGTTGTAGTACATATGGCTTCCACTAGATGTCAACAGTCTTTAGACAAGGTTTCATACGTTTATCTTGAAAAATAGAGGAATAAGACAAGTTTTGAGAAGTGGAGTGAGGAAGTCACTTTTCTCTTTGACGTGCGGGACCGTGAGTGCACTCCTCTGTTTTTTCCCTTTTCCATCATCCAGGATATTATCCGTGTGAAATATTATCATTAATATACATATTAGTGTACCTAAGGATCGATTCGAATGTTGTTTGATTTGTTTGGACAAAGTTGATAGGTATATCTTTTGTCTTGTATAATGGACGAGTGGACGGTGGATTTTCTGAACAAAACGCGCCAACCAAACGGAGCTTTATGGATATAAAGAGGGACTTTTTCGAACAAAAGGAACATTTATTGTCTTGCTTGGACCTTTCAGATTGCCATCAGAAGAACATCTTCAAAGGTAAGCGATTTATTTAATCTCTTTTTATGAGTTTTGTGACACCCGTGCTGGTTATGTTACTATGCTAATGGAGGAAGTACGTGGGGCGCTGTCCTCAGACAATCAAATGTTATTCTTTCACCGTAAAGCCTTTTTGAAATCTGACAATGCTGTGAGATTGTTCAAAAGCTTAGAATCTTGGCAGTGTGCAACACTTGTATTTTCATGAATGTTTTATATTACTACATTTGTAATTTGAATTTGGCGCTCTGCATTTTTCCGGATGTTGTCGAGGATCCCCAAGAGGGATAATTAACCAACAATGCAGAGTTTTTTTTAAGTAAGTAATAAAAATGTGCTAAATAAATGCAAGGAAAAATAGTAACACAACAAAATAACAATAATGAGGCTATATAGAAGGGGTTCTGGTACCGAGTCAATGTGCAGGGGTATGGGTTAGTCAAGGTAATTTAGGTAATATGTACATGTAGGTAGGGGCAAAGTGACTATGCATAGATAATAAACAGAGAGTAGCAGCAGCGTATATGAAGAGTGTGAAGGAATGTGAATGTATGTGTGTGTGTGTGTGTGTTTGTGTGTGGGGTCTCTCGACCTCCTCCACTACAGCCCCGTCGATGTGAATGGGGGAGTGCTCGGACCTCCTTTTCCTGTAGTCCACGATTAGCTCCTTTTTCTTGCTCACGTTGAGGGCGAGGTTGTTGTCCTGTCACCACACTGTCAGGTCTCTGACCTGCTCCCTATAGGCTGTCTCATCGTCGTTGGTGATTAGGCCTACCACCGTTGTGTTGTCGGCAAACTTAATGATGGTCTTGGAGTCGTGCGTGGCCACACAGTCGTGGGTGAACAGGGAGTACAGGAGGGGACTAAGCACATACCTATGAGTGGCCCCCGTGTTGAGGGTAAACGTGGTGGATGTGGTTTTGCCTACCCTCACCACCTGGGGGCGGCCCGCAGGAAGTCTAGCATCCAGTTGCAGAGAGAGGTGTTCAGGTCCTTGGTGTTGAACGCTGAGCTGTAGTCAATGAACAGCATTCTCATGTATGTGTTCCTTTTGTCCAGGTGGGAAAGGGCAGTATGGAGTGCAATAAAGATTGCGTCATCTGTGTATCTGTTGGGGCAGTATATGAACTATTGTGGGTCCAGGGTTGCTGTGATGATGGTGTTGATGTGAGCCAAATAATTTCATGGCTACAGATGTGAGTGCTACAGGGCGATAGTCATTTAGACAGGTTACTTTAGCATTCTTGGGCAACTAGGGGGCCCTGCCTTGATTGGGTAACTGATTAATAAAACTATTAAAATAAACGGCATAATAAATTAATGTGACTGGTCAATTGTGTGAGTCAGGGACTGGGCCGAAGCCCGTAGGGGGCCCAAGAGGCAATGTCTATCTTTATCCAATCACATGTCTATATCGCTTTTCATAACAATCTCAAAGCACTGCAAAGCAACAAAAAAAACAAGCAATACAGGTACATCATCATGAGCCTAGCTATAGTTTGGTCAACCAATATACACCAAATACACCAGAGAGCATAATTTAGCCACATAGGATCTATAGTTTATAAAAGATAACTATGGATTAAGTTTTATCATAAGCACATACAGGTATCTGTCTTAAAAGGATGTTGCGCAACCAACAAGATGCCAAAACAGTTTCAATGCGCCTTGGCATAGATTCTAGAAGTGGACCTTAACCATGCCAGGAAAATGCACCCAACACCATAACATATTTATTTATTCTTTTTATTTTTTATTATTAACCTTTATTTAACTAGGCAGTTAAGAACAATTTCTTATTTACAATGACAGCCTACCAGAAGGCAAAAGGCCTCAAAATAAAAAATTAATAAAAATATAGGCCAAAACACACATCACGACATGAGAGACACCACAACGCTACATAGAGAGAGACCTAAGACAACAACATAGCATGGCAGCAACACAACATGACAACAACATGGTATCAGCACAACATGGCAGCAGCACAACATGGTTGAGCACAAAACATGGTACAAACATTACTGGGCACAAACAACAGAACAAAGGGCAGGAAGGTAAAGATAACAATACATCACACGAAGCAACCACAACTGTCAGTAAGAGTGTCCATGATTGAGTCTTTGAATGAAGAGATGGAGATAAAACTGTCCAGTGTGAGTGTTTTTTGCAGCTCGTTCCAGTCGCTAGCTGCAGCGAACTGAAAAGAGGAGCGACCCAGGGATGTATGTGCTTTGGGGACTTTTATCAGAATGTGACTGGCAGCACGGGTGTTGTATTTGGAGGATGAGGGCTGCAGTAGGTATGTCAGAAGGGGGGAGTGAGGCCTAAGAGGGTTTTATAAATAAGCATCAACCAGTGGATATTGCGATGGATATACAGAGATGACCAGTTCACAGAGTAAACTCTAGGCTCAAGAGTTTTCACTCCTCTCACTTCACACTTTTTTTTCTTGATAATCCTTGGTAGTAATAGTCCATTCAGGTAATTTTGTCAAGGTTTTAGGTATGGAATTGTGAATTGGACTGAAGGTTTTGATGTTGAGGTTAGTATCCTGTATAAGTCCTTGCAATTTTTTTATGAAGTTTATCTACATTTATCCAACTCTAATTCTATATTATTGCAAAAGAACTCAGGAGCCCATGCTCTCTGTGTGCCTCTCTCTCTCTCTCTCTGAGTGTACAAAACACATTTTGCTGCCTTAAAATTAAATATATGTTTTTATAATTTGATAATTTTATTTGATCATTTTATAGAACATTTTTCAAATTAATAAAAAATTAATTAAAATGTGTTGATTGCATATGTCTTCTCACACCCCAGAGTTAATACTTGGTGGAAGCACCTTTTGGAGCCATTACAGTGGTGAATAATTTTTTATAAGATTCTACTAACCTTGAAGACCTCTTAAGGCAACATATCCTTTGTTTCTGTCAAAATGACTCAAGCTCAGGAAATTTGGTTGGTTATCATTGATGGACAAAATAATAAATGCTTGTCACAGATTTTTAAGCAGATGTAGGTCAGGACTGAGACTACTAGACCATTCAGGAACACTCAACACCTCTTGGAATGCCATTCTGGTGTCTCTTTGGTATTATAATTTAGTTATTTACACTCTTATCCAGAGTGACTTACAGGACCAATTAGGGTTAAGTACCTTGCTCAAGGGCACGTTGACAGATTTTTCACCTATTCGGCTCGGGGATTCGAACCAGCAATCTCGCCCAACACTGTACCTCTAGGCTACCTGCCGCCTGATATGAACTTATTAACCTTTTGTGTGGGTGGGGAGGGGGGTGTATGATGGGGGTGTTTATGTGAAAGCAGCAGCACTCATTGTTGTCCAAGTCAAATTTCTCCTCGGCAACAATAAAGTATATCATATCATAATATTTAACTATGGGGTGTGAAGACGCAATCAGGACATCTTAGTTTTTAGAAAACATTTCTAGAATTTTTTAGACTATAGAAATGTATCAAATTTAATATTTTTTTTTATTACATTTTAAGGAAACAAAATGTGAAGACAGTCTCTCTCCACCCTCCTCTTCATTAACATTCAAGGCACTTTATATAAAAAAATGTAATTATCAATATCAATATTTGTATTTTTATATATAAAAATGTAATTACCGATGTAAAAAATTGGTTTCGCCATTGAATCCTATGGGGAATTATTAATATGTGATTACATACAGCTTTCCAGTGTGTGTTAAATGTGGCAGCGGGTTGCAATCGTCACGCTGTAACACAGCATTTTCCATCTCTGCTTTGATTAAAAATGAATGCTCTGCCTCTGTTCTTCTCTCTCTCTCTGTCTCTTTCTTTTTCTCCCCCCCATACACTTTCTCTCACGCTCTCACAGTCTACACATTTCTTTCTCTCTCTGCTCTTCCTCACTCACTCTCCCTCCTTCTCTCTTCCCCTGCATTCTGTGGGATCCAAAGCCAGATGAGAGGAGGGGAATGACAGAGAGAGAGAGAGAGAGAGAGAGAGAGAGAGAGAGAGAGAGAGAGAGAGAGAGAGAGAGAGAGAGAGAGAGAGAGAAAGGAGGAAGGCGGACCCTCTCTTACATAAACCAGTGAATAATTAAGGTGCTGATGATGTGGCAGCACGGGGTGGGGTAGAAGCCGTGTGCCGTCTCTCGACCAATCATGTTACAGCGTGACTGTATTTAGGTCATAGCTATGAGTTGCTGTCGCCCGCCTGGCAGATGCATTGTGGTTCTGTAATC
The DNA here is from genome assembly GCA_003317085.1 of Hucho hucho. Classification (NCBI taxonomy): domain Eukaryota; kingdom Metazoa; phylum Chordata; class Actinopteri; order Salmoniformes; family Salmonidae; genus Hucho; species Hucho hucho. Next base: position 938,733 of record QNTS01000213.1, read on the forward strand.
TCTGAAAAAAAATGTAATTTAGCAGACGCTCTTATCCACAGTGACTGCATACATTTCATACTTGTCCCCCAGCGGGAATCAAACCCACAACCCAGGAGGTGCAAGCACCATGTTCTACCAACTGAGGAACACGGGATCTCTCTCTACCAACTGAGGAACACGGGATCTCTTTCTACCAACTGAGGAACATGGGATCTCTCTCTCTCTCTCTCTCTCTCTCTCTCTCTCTCTCTCTCTCTCTCTCTCATTTTGCCCATCTTAAACTTAAATTTTGATTTTCTTTGCAACTCTGCCAGCATCCCAGAGTCGCCTCTTCACTGTTGACGTTGAGACTGGTGTTTTGTGGGTACTATTTAATGAAGCTGCCAGTTGAGGACTTGTGAGGCGTCTGTTTTAGACACTCAAACTATTCTGGTTAGAGCCAGTTTGCGCTGTTCTGTGAAGGGAGTAGTACACAGCGTTGTACGAGATTTCAGTTTCTTGGCAATTTCTCACATGGAATAGCTTTAATTTCTCAGAAGAATAGACTGACAAGAAGAAAGATATTTGAGCCTGTAATCGAACCCACACATGCTGATGCTCCAGATACTCAACTAGTCTAAGAAGGCCAGTTTTATTGCTTGTTTAATCAGAACAACAGTTTTCAGCTGTGCTAACATAAATGCATTAGGGTTTTCTAATGATCAATTAGCTAACACAACGTGCCATTGGTTGCTGATAATGGGCCTCGGTACACCTATGTAGATATTCCATAAAAAAATCTGCTGTTTCCAGCTACAATAGACATTTACAACATTAACAATGTTTACACTGTATTTCTGATTAATTTGATGTTATTTTAATAGACAAAAAATGTGCTTTTCTTTCAAAAACAAGGACATTTCTAAGTGACCCCAACCTTTTGAATGGTAGTGTATTTTGAAGAGGGTGGGGCTTAAGCTGCATCCCTGTCTCACCCCCCCTGGCCCTGTGGTAACAGCTCACTTGTTTGTGTACATGGATTTTATAATGTCATATGTTTTTCCCCCAACACCCCTTTCCATCAATTTGTATAGCAGACCCTCATGCCAAATTGAGTCGAAAGACTTTTGAAATCAACAAAGTATGAGAAGACTTTGCCTTTGTTTTGGTTTGTTTGCTGTCAATTAGGGTGTGCAGGTTGAATACGTGCTCTATCGTATGGTAATTTGGTAAAAAGCCAATTTGACATTTGCTCAGTACATTGTTTTCACTGAGGAAATGTACAAGTCTGCTGTTAATGATAATGCAGAGTCAAATTTGTCAACACTTTTGTGGATTGGGGTGATCAGTCCTTGGTTCCAAATATTGGGAAAGATGCCAGAGCCAAGGATGATTCAAAGTTTTTAAGTATAGCCAATTGGAATTTGTGGTGGTGTATATTTTATAATTTCATTGAGGATACCATTAACACCACAGGCCTTTTGGGGTTTGAGGGTTTGTATTTTGTCCTGTAGTTCATTCAATGTAATTGGAGAATCCAGTGGGCTCTGGTAGTCTTTAAAATTTGTTTCTAAGATTTGGATTTGATCATGTATATGTTTTTACTCTTTGGTCTTTGTTATAGGGCCAAGAAGATTAGAGAAGTGGTTTACCCATACATCTCTGTTTTGGATAGATAACTATTCGCGTTGTTGTTTGTTTCGTTTTTTCCAATTTTCCCAGACGTGGTTAGAGTCTATGGATTCTTCAGTTACATTTAGCTGATTTCTGACATGCTGTGCCTTCTTTTTCCGTAGTGTATTTCTGTATTGTTTTAGTGATTCATCATAGTGAAGGCATAGGCTCAAGTTTTCTGGGTCTCTATGTTTTTGGTTGGGTAGGTTTCTCAATGTCTTTCTTAGGTTTTTGCATTATTCATCAAACAGTTTGACATTATTGTTAATTTTCTTCTGTTTTCTGTTTTACATTTTTTGATTTGATAGGGAAAATGAGAGATCAAATATACTGTTTAAGTTTTATACTACCAAGTTTACACCTTCACTATTACAGTGGAATGTTTTGTCCAGGAAGTTGTCTAAAAACTATAAGTGTACCTACCATAGGAGTCCCCTCGAAGCCTACCATTGACTATGTACATACCCAGCGTGCAACAGAGCTGCAGGAGTTGTGACCCATTTTTGTTGGTTATGTTGTCGTAGTTGTGCCTAGGGGGGCATACATTGGGTAGGATATGCTGTCACCACCGTGTAGGTGTTCGTCCCCCTGTGTGCTGAGGGTGTCAGGTTCTTGCCCAGGTCTGGCATTTAGGTCGCCTGTCAAGGTTCTCCGTGATGCCGGTAAGGCAGAGTCAGGCGCAGGACAACGAATGTGAGTGTTCAATAGCTTTACTCAAAATTCCAAAATACATGAGTGGGAAAAACAACCACTTGAAAACACGGAAAACAAAATAACACAAACAATCACGCACAAAAACATGAGGGGAACAGGGGGTTAAATAAGGAACATGTAATCAACTTCGGCTGATGTCGTGACAGTGTACCCCCCCCCCCCTTGACGCGCGGCTCCAGCAGCGCGCCGACACTGGCCTGGGGGACGACCCGGAGGACAAGCGCAGGGCGATCTGGGTGAGACGGTGAAACTCCCACAGCAACGAAGGTTCTAGGATGTCTCTCACCGGCACCCAGCATCTCTCCTCCGGACCGTACCCCTCCCACTCCACGAGGTACTGGAGGCCCCCTGCCCGACGCCTTGAGTCCATAATTGCTCGAACAGCATATGCCGGGGCCCCCTCAATGTCCAGAGGAGGCGGAGGAACCTCCCGCACCTCAGACTCCTGGAGTGGACCAGCCACCACCGGCCTGAGGAGAGACACATGGAACGAGGAGTTAATACGGTAATCTGGGGGAAGCTGTAACTTATAACATACCTCGTTGAATCTCCTCAGGACTTTAAAGGGCCCCACATAGCTTCCGGCAGGGCAGGCGGAGGGGCAGGTTTCGGGTCGAGAGCCAGACCCTGCCTCACTGCGGTGGTGGTCGGCACTCGCCTTCTGCCGCCTCACGGCTCATTGCAGTTGCGCATGGGCAGCCTCCCAGGTCTCCTCCGAGCGCCTAAACCATTCATCCACCGCAGGAGCCTTGATCTGGCTCTGATGCCACGGTGCCAGAACCGGCTGGTATCCCAGTACGCACTGGAAAGGGGAGAGACCAGCGGAGGAGTGGCGGTGAGTTTTGGGCCATCTCTGCCCAGGGGATGAAAACTGCCCACTCCCCCGCAGAAACCTACCCACATCCTGGTTGACTCTTTCCACCTGCCCATTACTCTCGGGGTGAAAACCTAAACGCCCTCCAAACCCTGGACGTGAACTGAGGCCCCCGATCAGAAACTATATCCTCAGGCACCCTGTAATGCCGGAAGACATGGGTGAACAGGGCCTACGCAGTCTGTAGGGCCGTAGGGAGACCGGGCAAAGGAAGGAGGCGGCAGGACTTAGAAGACCGATCCACAACGACCAGGATCGTGGTGCTACCCTGTGACGGCGGAAGAGCCGTCAAAAAGTCCACCGACAGGTGTGACCAAGGCCGCTGTGGAACGGGTAGGGGTTGTAACTTCCCTCTGGGCAGGTGCCTAGGCGTCTTGCACTGAGCGCACACTGAGCAGGAGGAAACATAAACTGATTCTCTCCTCATGACCCTCCTGCGTAACCATTCTTAGTGGAGCGGTAGCCTCCGTAATCAGCCCTGACCCTAATGGTCGACTATCTAAGGCGACCATTAGGGAAGGGCATATCAACAGAAACAATGGGGATCCCTAAACTATTAGCAAATGAACGATCAATAAAATTCCCAGCTGCGCCTGAATCGACTAGCGCCTTATGCTGGGAATGTAGGGAAAAATCAGGAAAATCAACAAACAAAAACATGTGAGCAACAGGGAGCTCTGGGTGAGTCTGGTGCCTACTCACCTGGGGTGACCCGATAGTGCCCTGCCTGCCGCCTAGACTCCCTGAGGAACCCCCCCTGCACCGACCAGCAGTGTGCCCTCTGCGGACACAGATGGTGCAGGGAATGATTCCTCCTCCGGCCCCCCTAAACGCAGTACCTCCCAGCTCCATAGGCGTTGGAGCAGAGGTGCTGGGGGATGGAAATGACAGGCCCCGATCCGGACGTCCACGGATGGCCAGCAGGTTATCCAACCGAATGGACATGTCCACCAGCTGGTCGAAGGAAAGGGTGGTGTCACTGCATGCCAGCTCCCGCCGGACGTCCTTGTGCAGACTGCATCTGTAATGGTCGATCAGGGCCCTGTCATTCCATCCCGCGCCGGCGGCCAGGGTTCGGAACTCCAGCACAAAGTCCTGTGCGCTCCTCGTCCCCTGTCTGAGGTGGAACAAGCATTCACCCGCCGCTCTACCCTCAGGTGGATGGTCGAATACTGCCCGGAAATGGCAGGTGAACTCCTCGTAGTGGTCCAACACCGCTCCTTCCTCCCCCCATACGGCGTTGGCCCACTACAGGGCTTTCCCGGATAGACAGAAGATGAGGGCGGACACGCGCTCGCGTCCCGAAGGAGCCGGGTGAACGGTCGCCAGGTAGAGCTCCAGCTGGAGTAGGAACCCCTGGCACCCGGCAGCCGTCCCATCATACTCCCTCGGGAGCGCGAGCCAAATCCCACTGGGACCAGGTGAAGGAGGAGTGGACAGTTGTGTGGGTTGTGGAGTGGGAGGTTGCGATGATGGTAGAGGCGCTGAAAAATCTCCTCTCCCATTGCTCCATTCTCTGCAGCACGCGATCCATGGCTGTGCCGAGACTCTGCAACATTGTCGCATGCTGCTGAAGGCGCTCCTCGACTGGTAGAGTGATTGAGTGGTGCGTGATTCTGTCAAGGTTCTCCGTGATGCCGGTAAGGCAGACTCAGGCGCAGGACAACGAATATGAGTGTTCAATAGCTTTACTCAAAATTCCAAAATACATGAGTGGGAAAAACAACCACTCGAAAACACGGAAAACAAAGTAACACAAACAATCACGCACAAAAACATGAGGGGAACAGATGGTTAAATAAGGAACATGTAATCATGGGAATGTAAACCAGGTGTTTGAAAAAGGAAGACAAAACCAACAGAAAATGAATAATGGATCGGTGGCGGCTAGAAGGTCGGTGACGTTGACCGCCGAAAGCCACCCGAGCAAGGAGAGGGACCAACTTCGGCTGAAGTCGTGACATCGCCACAGACTATTACATGTCCCTGGAAATTATTGATTTCCCCCTACAGGATGGAGATGCTGTCTTCATTAAAGTATGGGGATTCTAGTAGGGGATATAGGTAGCACAGAGGAGGACCTTTTTACTTTTGAATTTCTAGCCAAATGTAAAATGTTCCTGTTTTGATTAATTTAATAGACTAAGTTCGGTCTGCTCTATATCAAATGAGCATACTCCCTGAGTCCCTTCCCTGTTTCACACCTGATAGTTTGGTGGATGGGACTACCAACTCTCTGTAACCTAGAGGGCAACCAGTGGGTCCATCTCCTCTAGACCATGTTTCTTGTAGGATGACAATGTCTGTATTTCTGATTTCTTTGGTGAAGTCCAGGTTCCTGCTCTTTAGGCCGAAGGCAGATGACCCCAGGCCTTGGATATTCCAGGATGAGATAGTGAAGGATTTGTGTTCCATAAAGTGTCCAATGTTGTTTGTCGTGTGGTTTGGCACCAGACCAGTAAGTGTGAGCAGAGCCTGCTGAGCATCTGTTATATGCCATTGGCTTGGTCTAGTGTAAGGTTGGGGGGTGGGCCTGTTTGCCTGCTCACGGCCTGGGCGTATGTGTGACTTTCATGTTTAGGCCGTCTTTGTGGGAGTGCGAGGGGGCCTAAATGGGGTGTGGGCATGGTTGACTTGGGAGGGGGGATGTTGATTGGTTGGGGTGGGGGTGGGGGTGTGGATGTGGCTGGTGGTGCTGGGGTCTGGATGTAGGTCCTCTCGGTGTGGGTCCTCTATGTGTAGGTCCGGGGTGGGGGTCCCGCAGGTCTGGGAGAGTGTTTTGCTGGTCTGGGCGGTGTGTCTATTGATCTGTTGCTCCTGCGTGAGGTGTTGGGTATGCGGTTGAGGGGGATGTCCTTTAGGGTCCGGGCAAATGTGGGCACTGCTTTCTTGTATATTTGGACCTGATCGTAAAGGCTGTTCAAGTCCAGGGTGGAGTGGTGGGCCAGGTAAACATTTGGTTTTGAGGCACAGTCACATGAAATTCTTGCGTTTACCTGCTGTACGGTAGCAGGGTATAAGTATTTTCGTGGTAGCAGGGTGGAGATAACCACTGTGGAAAGTATAAGAAGCTTTTTTCAATCACTCCCTTGAGTGCTGTGGCCACCCTTACCTGCTGTGCTCTCAGGTCATTTGTGACTGTGTGTATTATTATGTGGCTGGGTGACCCTAGTTGGTCCTCAGACAGAAGGTCTAGGGCGCGCTGGGTGTTAGGACACCATAGTTTAGACACTGTGTGTTTGGGAAAAAGTTTTTCTTGTATATATTTCCCGTTTGAGTCCATAAGGAGTACAATCTGTGACTTGTGTATGTCCTCAGTGGGTGTGGGGGGGGTTGTCAGGAGGGCTATCAGGATGGCTGACAGGGGGGGTGCTCAGAGGGGTTGGGGTCCCCTGGGCTTGGGGTTCTTCATTTGTCTGTCATGCTGTGATGTCGAGGCTATGGTCAGGGGCTTAGGTCGGCTGTTCTGCTGGCTTCTCTGAGGGGGTGCCCAGCTCTCTAATGAGTTGTTCTCTGTCACACGACATCCCCCTCACCCTCTCCTCCAGAACCTCTCCTCTAGTGCTCTCTCTCTTCAATTTAAGGGGCTTTATTGACATGGGAAACATGTTTTGTAACAAATGCGCTGAGAGTCGGGAAGCAAGAGTGTTTAATAAATAAACGGAACAGAAAACAAGGAACACGAACAACGCACTGACATGGAACAGAGTCAATAACACCTGTGGAAAGAACCAAGGGGAGTGACAGATATAGGGAGGGTAATCAAGGATGTGATGGAGTCTAGGTGAGTGTCTTGAAGCACTGGTGTGCCTGACGATGGTGACAGGTGTGCGTAATAATCAGCAGCCTGGTGACCTAGAGGCCGAAGAGGGAGTATACATGACAGTACCCCCTCCCTGACGCACGGCTCCAGCCGCAGGACGCCGACAAAAGGGACGATCCCGGGGATCAGGAGCGGACCAGTCGCCTCTGCCGAGGCACAGGAACCAGATGAGCAGCCTAAGGCACCGGAGCCTGGCGAGCCAGCTGTGGCATGGGAGACTGCCGAGCCCACCGAGTCTTGAGAACCTGACGAGCTAGCTAAGGCATGAAATCCTGACGAGCTAGCTGAGACATGCTCAGTAGACTCGGCAACAGACGCTTGACCCGCCAACCGAGTCTTGACACCCCGAGGTACCGGCTGAGGCATGAAAGCCTGATGAGCCGGCTGAGGCATCCTTGGTTGCTCCGGCAGCTGAACCCAGAACCGACATCCCCTCCAACACAAAATCCAAAAACACACCCTGATGCTTCCCTTTGGTGAGGTGTTATTCTGTAACGAATGCGCTGAGTCGGGAAGCAAGTACAGGGAGTGAGTGTTTAATAAATAAACGGAACAGAAAACAAGGAACACGAACAATGCACTGAGATGGAACAGAGTCAATAACACCTGAGGATCAAACCAAGGGGAGTGACAGATATAGTGAAGGTAATCAAGGAGGTGATGGAGTCCATGTGAGTGTCATGAAGCGCTTGTGCTCGTGACAATGGTAACAGGTGTGCGTAATTATCAGCAGCCTGGTGACCTAGAGGCCGGAGAGGGAGTATATGTGACATATTTACATTGCCAAAGCAAGTGAATTGATAATAAACAAAAGCTAAATAAACAATACAAAAATGTACAGTAAACATTACACATCACAAAAGTTCCAAAATAATTAAAAACAATTCAAATGTCATATTATGTATATGTACAGTGTGGTAAGGATGTGCAAATAGCTAAAGTACAAAAGGGAAAATAAATAAACATAAATACAGGTTGTATTTACAATGGTGTTTGTTCTTCACTGGTTGCCCTTTTCTTGTGGCAACAGGTCACAAATCTTGCTGCTGTGGTATTTTACCCAATATATATGGGAGTTTATCGAAATTGGATTAGTTTTTTAGTTCTTTGTGGGTCTGTGTAATCTGAGTAAAATATGTGGGCAGTGTGGACATAGGCTGTCTTCTCTTGAGAGCCAAGTTTGCCTTTGGCGGCCTTTCTCAATAGCAAGGCTATGCTCACTGAGTCTGTACATAGTCAAAGATTTTCTTAATTTTGGGTCAGTCAGGTATTCTGCCTATCTCTCTCTCTCTCTCTCTCTCTCTCTCTGTTTCTCTCTCTCTCGCTCTCTCTCTCGCTCTCTCTATCTCTCACGTGAGCATAAAGTTGCCATAAAGTCTCTCTATCTCTCACGTTGCCATAAAGTTGGAAGCACAGAATCATCTAGAATGTCATTGTATGCTGTAGCGTTAAGATTTCCCTTTACTGGAACAAAGGGGCCAAGCTTGAACCATGAAAAACAGCCCCAGTCCATTATTCCTCCCCCACCAAACTTTACACTTGGCACTATGCATCAGGGTACTCCTGGCATCTGCCAAACCCAGATTCATCCAAGCGTACTCCTGGCATCTGCCAAACCCAGATTCATCCGTTGGACTGCCAGATGGTGAAGCAAGATTCATCACTCCAGAGAACGCGTTTCCACTGCTCCAGTCCAGTGGCGGTGAGCTTCACACCACTCCAGCGCTTGACATTGCACATGGAGATCTTAGGCTTGTGTGCGGCTGTTAGGCCATGGAAATCCATTTCATGAAGCTCCCGACAAACAGTTATTGTGCTGACGTTGCTTCCATAGGCAGTTTGGAACTGGGTAGTGAGTGTTGCAGTCGAGGACAGATGATTTTTACATGCTACGCAGTTCAGCATTCGGCGTTCCCGTTCTGTGAGCTTGTGTGGCCTACCACTTCGCGGCTGAGCCTTTGTTGCTCCTAGACATTTCCACTTCACAGTAACAGCACTTACAGTTGACCTGGGCAGCTCTAGCAGGGCAGACATTTGATAAACTGACTTGTTGGAAAAGTGGCATTCTATGACGGTACAACGTTGAAAGTCACTGAGCTCTTCAGTAAGGCCTTTCTACTGGGAGTGTTTGTCTATGGAGATTGAATGGCTGTGTGCTCAATTTTATCCACTTGTCAGCCACAGTTGTGGCTGAAATAGCCGAATCCACTCATTTGCAGGGGTGTCCACATACTTTTGTGTATATAGTGTACATAAAGATAGTAAAGGAGAGATAATAGAAATAGAGAAAAAAGACAAAGGTATGTAAAACTGTACATAACTCAAAAGAGCAAGTGTTGCAGCTGGATAGTAGATCATCTTACAGTGTGGAAGAACCACTCAATACAAATTGATTGCTCATCCATTCATGTTTTACCGACATCAGTCATTAGACTTTCTTGTCTGACCTGGTGGTCTACCCATGCTGTAGTTTCACTATCCGACAACTCTGTTCCTTGTGACTGGGCTTTATGACCATGTTAACTGACCTCAAATGCTCTGTCTAACCACGCTATCCAACTATGAGTGAGTTGACTGCACCCTGAGTTTGTATGGCTGACTGTGCCCTCTCACCTGTTTTACCTGTGTGTCTACGTGTGTGTGTGTGTGTCCGTACTCAGGTGAGGATGGACAGTGAACCACTCACTCATGCACATGTAGCAATCAAAGTTGGACTCACAATGTTATGATGAGATCAGTGTAAAATCAGCGTCACCCCCGGCCAGAGGTGGCTCAACAGGTTCAAAAGTGATGTGGTAGAATTTTTACGTGTCTTTTCTGGCGACTGGAGTTTTTTCTGATCTCATGACCTGGTCAGGTCAAACTCTGGGTCCTGTTCGTAGGCTATGACAAAATATTACTTTTATAGATAGCTTCCCTTTTCATCTGGGCTATGACTATAGGGCTGGGTTTTTTCTTGTCGAGCCATATGAATTGGAAACACTCCTGGCCTAAGCTGGATCAAACCCTTTCAAACTACCACAAACCTATTATTAACTATTATTATTAACTCTGAATCTATCAAAAGAGCCAGAGACAACTTCAATGGACAACACTGTGTAGTTTAGGGAAATACTATAGCAGGCCTGTGCGTTATGCAAAGAGTGGTTACAATGTATTTAAATATACATTTCACTCTACACTCTTAGAAAAAGGTGCTATCTTTTCTGTCCCCGTAGGAGAACCCTTTTTGGTTCCAGGTAGAACCCTTTTGAGGTCCATGTAGAACCCTTCACATAGAGGTTTGTATCTGGAACCAAAAAGGGTTCTACCTGGAATCATGAAGGGTTGTCCTATGGGGACAGCCGCAGAACCCTTTTGGAACCCTTCATTGTTTTTTATATTATTTTATTTTACCGTCATTTTACCAGGTAAGTTGACTGAGAACACGTTCTCATTCACAGCAACGACCTGTTGAGAACCCAGTTATTCATTCTGTAAACTTTATGTAAGGCAGGGTTACATTTAACACTATACCCAGTAGACTTTGTAACAAAGTCATACATCTTTGTATCAGGAATCAAGGTAAGACCCACATGCAGACTGTTGAAGAAACAATGTTTATTGTAGCAACAGGGGCAGGCAAAGACAGGTCAAGGCAGGCAGGGGTCGAAAATCCAGGGTAAGGCAAAGGTACAGGACGGCAGGTGGACACAGGGTCAGGGACAGGCAGAGTTCAGTAATCCAGAGGTGGAGCAAAGGTACAGGATGGCAAGCAGGCAGGCTTAGGGTCAGGCAGAGAGGTCAGGTGGGCAGGAACAGGGTCAGGACATGCAACGGTCGAAAACCAGGAGGACGAGGAAAGAGAGGCTGGGAAACGATAGGAGCTCACAGGAAAAATGCTGGTTAGATTGAACGAACAAGACGAACTGGCAACAAACAGACAGAGAACACAGGTATAAATACACAGGGTATAATAGGGAAGTAGGGCGACACCTGGAGGGGGGTGGAGACAAGCACAAGGACAGGTGAAACAGATAAAGGCGTGACACTTTGAGTTGTTGTTATGGGCCCGTATCCACAAAGTATCTCAGAAAATCTAATCCTGTTAAACCTGTTTTAATAAACAAATTAGGCACATTTTGGCAGACTTGATACAACATTTTGAACAGAAATGCAATGATTCATTGGATCAGTCTAAAACTTTGCACATACACTGCTGCCATCTAGTGGTCAAAATCAAAATTTCGCATAAACTGGAATAATACATTGTGGCCTTTCTCTTGCATTTCAAAGATGGAGGACAAAATTTTTTCTTTGTATTATATTTTACCAGATCTAATATGTTATATTCTCCTACATTCATTTCACATTTCCACAGACTTTAAAGTGTTTCCTTTCAAATGGTATCAAGAATATGCATATCCTTGCTTCAGGTCCTGAGCTACAGGCAGTTGGATTTGGGTATGTCATTTTAGGCGAAAAACAGAAAAAAACAGGGTACGATCCTTAATTAGACAAAAAACACTCCCAGTTCAGAGTAGGTTTTATGATGATGTTAAAACACTTCCCAGACAAAGTCTGAGCCAGGTAAACTCATAAAAGTTTATCTCAGCTGGTAATCAGGACAGTTTGAGGTACCCCAATGGAAAGATAGTGATGACGGTCATTGACATTGTCTTGTTTTTGGCATCATTAAAAGTGAATACTGTAATTATTATTACGTGATTAAAGTAACCATGTAAATGTAATTAACTAGGAAGTCGGGGCACCAAGGAAAATCTTCAGATTACAAAGTTATCATTTTCCTAATATAACTCTTCAGATATTTTAATATCTGATCAATTAGTCTTCTTATTAATGAATTATTCTTTACCTCACGTTAGTCTCATTCCAAACGTCGTAAATTGTTGGTTATCTGCACGAACCCAGTCTTTACTATTAATCATCCATACACCAATTGTCTTAGTAATTTATTTAATAACTAACTAAATAATCACAGAAATGCATAAACAAACAACACAGTAGATATGGTTACAAGGAAATTATAGGGGAGGTTTCCTTGTGAGCTAAGCCGATATGACGGCTTGGTGGACAAAGGGAAGTGGGTGTGGACTGAGAACAGGCGGGAAAGACCAGAGGTATCACTACACACAGTACTACTATAATTATATTAATTGAAATGCTAATCCTTTGCACATGAACGCTCACTAATTCGGGTATAATTGCAATCAATATATATTAATGCCCAGTGTGTCGTCGTGATCTCTGTTGGAATCATCAGTCCTTCTGTTAGAGAGTCAGTTCATCAGCATCTCTCTCTATGCTTCCCCAAAGATCAAACTATTTTGTGGTTAGAATAGATACTTCAGAGTACCATTCAGAAATGTTCTCATAGATAGATGTTTCGGTGGTTGTCAGTCTTCGCATTCCAGGTTGACATCATTTCTAGCTGCAGACTAGTAATTAGTATCTAAGATTTCCTCTCATTCGGTAGGGATCGATAGTCTCAGAGTTTAACAAGTTCCAGCCGTGTAGCCAATGCTCAACGTGGTATGGTTAGGAATTCAGAAACTACTCGCAAATCACAGCTCACGCTGTGGGTTTTCTTAGTCTAAACTCAAACCTGTGACCCGTCCGTGTCCATCGAGGTACGTGTGGTCTGAAGAGGATTTCCTCAGGAGGGGGTTTTATTCGTAACAATAGAAAAGGAGGTTCTATGACGTCAGATCATGTCTGTGCTCACGGGGGCGGGCCAATGACTTAGTTAAACTTTAAAGGGAATACAGTTCTCTCACATTAAAGGTTTATCATCACATTACATCATTTCAAAAATAGTTTCATCTTTACTCATTCATTTTATACAAGAATTAGATGCAAACCCCATGATTGAGAAATGTACACATTCAGAGATATAGTTATGTGTGTTTCCTGTCCTCTCTGAGGTCACCAAATGAAACACACTCGTCATACCCATCCTTTAAGTGTCCACGGACCATTCCCACCTTCTCACAAGTGGACATTTTGTATCAAATTCCCATTTTTGGGATTTAGGAGTTCGCCATGTGATATCCTTTGTTCTCTCTATGTGTCTCTCTTTCTGCATGGCCAGGGAGAGAGAGTCTCCGCCAGGAATTCACGGCCTGAGATAACAGAACCTGGGTGTAGGAGAGAGAGAGAGAGGGGGATGCCACAATCTATACCCAGAAAGGGCGATAATGCGTCGCCAGCTGTGACCTCTATTGCACGCTTCCGACAACTATGGTGAATGTGACTGTAGGCCTATATCTGATGTTGCAATGGAAAACACCTTCACTTAGTCTAGGCCTACTCTTAATTATTTCCTAATATGTTGGCATGCATGCATTTATTTTAACCAATTCTGATGGTTTTCAAAAGTGGAATTCGGATAATTTTACACGTATATTAAGGCTCTAGTCACTCCCGTTTAACAACTCTAAATCGCTTTGGCATAGCTAGGCTACTCTGAAGCTAACGTTAGTAGTTTTGTTAGCTAGCTAGAGACTGGATCATTCTAGCTTGTGTTAGAGCTTGTATTAAATGCTTTTATTAACATACCTTGTTTTCCATGAAAATGTGTGTTCGCTCTCTGTAGCTAGGAGACCAATGTGACTAACAAGTGAATCCACCTGTTGCAGCGAGCGTGGGGGTTACTGCGTAAAATACAGGGTTGTATTCACTAGATAAAACAGAGGCAAAGGGGCTGAAATTGAGGAAGGTACTATGTCAACTTGTTCAATAAGAAATGCCTGCATTCCTTTTCGCTGTAAAACATTTTTCAAAATGTTTATGATGTGAACTCATGAATATGTCTGGTAAAAGTGTCGATGCTGCTGCTTTGAAAGTGGTGTGGCGGTGCCATCCGTATCCCAGGGTGCATTGTGGGCGTGCCATTCTTTTTGACGAGCCACGTCCCACACCTCAATAACTAATACAGCGTCCTGAAGCATGCTGGGACGGTTATACCCAATAATGCATACAGTAAGCGTGTGTGTGTGTGTGTGTGTGTTTTTGTGTGTGTGTGTGTGTGTGTGTGTGTGTGTGTGTGTGTGTGTGTGTGTGTGTGTGTGTGTTTGACTGTTTTCTTAGAGAGTGTGTGTGTGTTGAGCTGGAAAAGAATGTCCCCCCAAAGGCTCCTTTATACAGTTTATTATACATCAGTCCCCTAACAACCTCTCTCTCTCTCTCTCACTCTCTCTCTCTCTCAATCTCTCTCCTCCCTCCCTCCCTCTCTCTCGCACTCCCCATTCCCTTTCTCTCTCTGGGATGTTGGAACCACTCCATGACATATACCTGCCTCAGCACTCACTCTGGTTGCAAAGATAATGAGCGAGGGAGAGTGGAGGAGAGGAGAGGAGAGGAGGAGGGAGAGAGCGAGCGAGGGATTGAGGGACTTGCCCTCTACAGCAGTAACTGCCAATGAGTGCATTAGGCTGCAGTCTCACTGAAACCGAAGTGCCAGACTGATGTTTTCTGCCCTCTGTTGACACATTTGTGTCCGTGTGAGAGAGCGACTTTGTGTTTGTGTACGTGTGTGTGTGCATCTGTGAGTGCATGTGTGTGCAGACATACATGTGTGTGTGTGTTTGTTGTGTCTTTAGGTATACTGTATCTAAGCACGTGTAGGTGTGAGAGTTTTAAAGTGTGAGGGTATTGTCCCTCTGAAGCAGTAATATGATTGGAACATTGAATCACAATAAAATCACAGTATCGAAATGTGATACATATATAATTGTGAGAATCGTGAGAATTGCAATACTTATCATATCGACACCTAAGTGTCGTTATGATATTTTATTGTAAGGTCCCTGGCAATTCCCAGCCCTACTCACCACGGTGGGGTGGAGTACATATCCTCTCACACCCCCTTGGGCCTGGAAGCTCCAACTAGTTTTATCAACTCCCTATTTCATTTTTATTTTTATTTAACCTTTATTTTGACAGGGAGTCAATGCTGAGGTCTTTTTTCCAGATGAGCCCAGTACAGCACCACAATACACATTAAAATACAATCATAAAAAACAGACACTTCAGTAAAAATGTCCCCTAACAACCATCTGAAATGCCCTAGAGGCACCAGTTTGATAAACTGCATTCAATGGCTGCAATACAGTGGCAGCTGCATTCATATAGACAATATCGCCCATAGTCAATAACCGGAATTAAATTTGTCTGAATTATATGTTTTCTGCTATTTAACAAAGACAGGACTTGTTCCTATAGAAGAAGCGTAATAAAGTAGAAAAACATAGGGATAAAAAAGAGGAATAGAGAGTACTTTGTTTTCCCAATCAATTAGGTTTTTATCAGGAGAGTTGGTGTTGTGATGGGACATCTTTGTTTGTTTGTTGTTGTTTTGGAAATGTTAGTATGTCTGCTCTTATCTGATGGGCACAAACTGTTTCTACTTCCCAATCACTGGTGGGTTTGTTGCGACAGCTTGTGAATACTAACTGCGAACGTGGGATGAAATTATGCATATAGATGTGTGTGTTTGTGTGTGCTCGCACGTGTGTGTGTGTCTGTGTTTGTGGTTCAGCTTGTCCTTTCATTTTGTTTTGCCTTAGCGACAGAGGAAAGGAGGAGAAAAGAGGACTAGATCCAAATTAAAACATGGTGTGACACCAAGTTGGGCGACATATCATTCCCGATGCTGTGTATGTTGTCACAACATTCCCTGAGATCCCTTCAAATGTGTTTCCTTTAATTGTCACTATTGTGACTCTTGTTGTTGTAGTGGTGTTTTTTTGTGTGCTTATGTTTTCTGTTCCTCGTTTTGGTGTGAATATTGAAAGAATGTAGATAGATGAAATGGGTCAAATAAAAACAGGCTTGGTGCTGGCTTGTGGAGAACACACACAGAAGTGAGATTACCTCTGACCCTGTTCTCTCCCCCTACCCCCCTCACTGGTCACCAGACTCTACAGAGAACAGAAGGGAGAGAGGGAGGGATGGAGGGAGTGAGGGATGAGGAGGGTGGTAGAAGAGGGTGGTGGTAGACGAGTGCAGACACCATGATGAATGTGTTGGCCTAGTCCCGATTTCCCTCACTTGCTGGGGTTGGTCAAGTTCACAGCTAGTACAGTTTCCTGGCCTAGTTGTGTGTGAAATCTCTGAAAACCGCCTCCTCCCTTCTTCCCTACTTTATTCTCTCTCTCCATCTATCCAACTCAACCCCTCATCCCTTATCCTCATTCTTCAATCACCACATTTCCCCTTCTTCAATTTCTATCTTCTATCCCCCTTCATCCTTTCCTCCCCCATCTTCCTTCCTTACTTCCTATATCCTCCACCCCTCCTTCCTTCTTTCCTTCCCCTTCTCCACCTTCTTCCTTACTTCCTCTGTCCATCCCACTTCTTCCTTTCCTACTTCTTTTCCTCCTCTCCCCTTTTTCCTTACATCCTCTCCCCCCTATTCTTCCCTAGTTCCTCTCTCCTCACCTTTTCATCCTTCATATTTCCTCTCTCATCCCCCTTCTTACTTACACCCTTACTTTCTATTCTCTACCCCCTACCATTAAACCCATTGACCCTAGGTAGCCAGTGCAGTGGAGGATGCACTTCCCTGTACTGGTTCACTGTTGGTTGGTTATATTTGGTGCTGTGTTATAAGGGCTTGATGATCCTGTACATGGTTGTGTTAGACTGGTTCAATTTGTTAACCCAACTTGACACTGGAGTGTGTGTGTATGTGTGTGTGTGTGTGTGTGTTAGAGTTTAATATTTTCCTGTATTTTACAAATGTTCCATCCTGAAAATAAATCACTTCCCGCCAAAACCAGAGGTGTCATTCTAAAGCATATACAGTACAAGGTGTGTTATTGTCACGATCTTCACGAACGGACCAAGGCGCAGCGTGCCGGGTTGAGAAAAACATGTTTATTTAAGTTTAACTCACCAAAACCACACCAATGAACAAAGATCGGACAATACTGTGTAGCACAATGACACATACACAAACTACAAACAAAGTTAACTTCCCACACGGGAGGGAAAAGGGGCTACTTAAGTATGGTTCCCAATCAGAGACAACGATAGACAGCTGTCCCTGATTGAGAGCCATACCCGGCCAAAACAAAGAAATACAAATAGAACATAGAATGCCCACCCCAAATCACACCCTGACCAAACCAAAATGAGACATAAACCGGCTCATACAGGTCAGGGCGTGACAGTTATACCTAAAATCTAGCATTTTCTTATTGCATTCATTATCATTTGTTAGCCTAAAAATATAATTCTAATTTGAAAGGAATAAAGTCATTGATAATCTTGCTAATGTAGGCATAGGCTATTCATAGGAATGCTATGATAATTCTTTAAATATATAAATCAACACAGTAGACTTACAGTAGGCCAATAATAAATCTGGCTTTTTACAAAACAAAATATTGGTGAAAACACACATCACACATCAAACCTACATCATATCCAAATACAGCCACAACATAAAATTATTATTATTAAACATGAGCCTTCTGGCTACATAAACTTGATGTTGATGCTGAAAAAGATGGGGAGCGAGAAGAAACAGACACCCAGTAGGTTACGAGCTGAGAGGGGGTCTGCGCAGAACAGTTGAGAAAGTGATTTTCCAGGCTATGCCCTCTGTAAGGCAACCAAAGGGGCCAAACGACGAGGGATGAAGAGACTCACAATTCAACTGCTCAGATACTAGACCTATGTGGCAGGGACTCCAGACAATCATGGATTATAAAGGGAAAGCTAGCCACAGCGCGAACACCCACTCCTCACTCCCAGACAAGCTAAACACCTTCTTCGCCCGCTTTGAGCCGCCGATGCGGGCCACCGCCACTCACATGGACTGTGAGCTCAGCCTTCAACACCATAGCGCCTTCCAAGCTCATCACTAGGCTCGGGGCCCTGGGTCTGAACCACGCACTGTGCAACTGGGTCCTGGACATCCTGACAGGCCGACCCCAGGTGGTGAAGGCAAGCATCAACACCTCCGCCACACTGATACTCAACACGGGGGTCCAACAAGGGGGCGTTCTCAGCCCCTCCTGTACACCCTGTTCACCCATGACTGTGTGGCCACGCACATCTCCAACTCAATCATCAGGTTTGCTGACAACACAACAGTGGTAGGCCTGATTACCAACAACGATGAGACAGCCTACAAGAAGGAGGTGAGGTCCCTGGTGGATTTGTGACAGGAAAATAACCTCTCCCTCAATGTCAACAAAATGAAGAAGCTGATCGTGGACTTCAGGAGACAGCAGAAAGAACACAGCCCCATGCAGATCGACAGGGCCGCAGTGGAGAGGGTGAAAAGCTTCAAGTTCCGTGGGGTGCACATGACTGACAACCTGAAATGATCCATTAGCACAGACAGTTTGGTGAAGAAGGCACAACAGTCCCTCTTCAACCTCAGGCTGAAGAAATTCATCTTGGCACCTAAGACCCTCACAAACGTCTACAGATTCACCATTGAGAGCATCCTGTTGGGCTGTATCACCACCTGGTACGGCAATTGCACCGTCCGCAACCGCAGGAATCTCCAGAAGGTTGTGCGGTCAGCCCAACGCGTCACCGGGGGCACACTGCCTTCACCACCAGGATATCTACAGCACCCGGTGTCACAGGAAGGCCCAGAAGATCATCATGGACCTAGCCACCAGAGCCACGACCTGTTACCCCGCTACTTTCTAAAAGGCAGAGACAGTACAGGTGCACAAAGTTGAGACTGAGAGACTGTAAAACAGCTTATATCTCCAGGCCATCAGACAATTAAATAGTCACCACTAGCCGGCCTCCGCCCAGTACACTGCCTTGAACCTTAGTCACTGTTAGTATCCGGCTATCACCCGGTACTCCACCCTACACCTTAGAGACTGCTGACCTGCAGTACAGTGCATTCGGAAAGTTTTCAGACCCTCTTTTTCCACATTTTGTTACGTTACAGCCTTATTCTATAGTCATTGAACACTGGTCACTTTAATCATGTTTACCTACTGTTTTACCCACTTCATATGTACAGTGAGGGGAAAAAGTATTTGATCCCCTGCTGATTTTGTACAGTGAGAGACAGAATAACAACAAAAAAATCCAGAAAAGCGCATGTGAAAAATGTTATAAATTGTTTTGCATTTAAATGAGGGAAATAAGTATTTGACCCCTCTGCAAAACATGACTTAGTACTTGGTGGAAAAACCCTTGTTGGCAATCACAGAGGTCAGACGTAGTTGGCCACCAGGTTTGCACACATCTCAGGAGGGATTTTGTCCCACTCCTCTTTGCAGATCTTCTCCAAGTCATTAAGGTTTCGAGGCTGACGTTTGGCAACTCGAACCTTCAGCTCCCTCCACAGATTTTCTATGGGATTAAGGTCTGGAGACTGGCTAGGCCACTCCAGGACCTTAATGTGCTTCTTCTTGAGCCACTCNGTCCATCGTCCCTTTGATGCGGTGAAGTTGTCCTGTCCCCTTAGCAGAAAAACACCCCCAAAGCATAATGTTTCCACCTCCATGTTTGACGGTGGGGATGGTGTTATTGGTGTCATAGGCAGCATTCCTCCTCCTCCAAACACGGCGAGTTGAGTTGATGCCAAAGAGCTCCATTTTGGTCTCATCTGACCACAACACTTTCACCCAGATGTCCTCTGAATCATTCAGATGTTCATTGGCAAACTTCAGACGGGCATGTATATGTGCTTTCTTGAGCAGGGGGACCTTGCGGGTGCTGCAGGATTTCAGTCCTTCACGGCGTAGTGTGTTACCAATTGTTTTCTTGGTGACTATAGTCCCAGCTGCCTTGAGATCATTGACAAGATCCTCCCGTGTTGTTCTGGGCTGATTCTTCACCGTTCTAATGATCATTGCAACTCCACAAGGTGAGATCTTGCATTGAGCCCCAGGCTGAGGGAGATTGACAGTTCTTTTGTGTTTCTTCCATTTGCGAATAATCGCACCAACTGTTGTCACCTTCTCACCAAGCTGCTTGGCGATGGTCTTGTAGCCCATTCCAGCCTTGTGTAGGTCTACAATCCTTGGAGAGCTCTTTGGTCTTGGCCATAGTGGAGAGTTTGGAATCTGATTGATTGATTGCTTCTGTGGACAGGTGTCTTTTATACAGGTAACAAGCTGAGATTAGGAGCACTCCCTTTAAGAGTGTGCTCCTAATCTCAGCTTGTTGCCTGTATAAAAGACACCTGGAGCCAGAAATCTTTCTGATTGAGAGGGGGTCAAATACTTATTTCCCTCATTAAAATGCAATTCCATTTTGTTATTCTGTCTCTCACTGTTCAAATACACCTACCATTAAAATGATAGACTGATCATTTCTTTGTCAGTGGGCAAACGTACAAAATCAGCAGGGGATCAAATACTTTTTCCCCTCACTGTATATACGGTACTGTATTATAGGGCTAATGCTATATAACTAATGCTGTACACACCTCTCGATTCATATACTGCCATACACACCATTATATAGATATGTTATATATATTCCAAACTCTGACATTGCTCGTTCTCATATTTCTTAATTCCTTTCTTAAAAATTTGGGTATTTGTGTGTATTGTTTTAATTGTTAGGTATTACTGCACTGTTGAAGCTAGAAATATAAGCATTTGCTGTACCTGCGATAACGTCTGCAAAATATGTGTACGCGGCCAATTACATTTGATTTGAGTTGATTGCACTGTGGAAAGTGTGCAGATGTAGGATAAATGGAGGAAGTTAGGCCTTCTGTAGGAGGAGTCCCAGCTAGATGCGGGAGCGGTATAGTCTTTTGACCATATCATGTCATTTCATTTCAAGTAATCTATGCTTTAAGTTGATCCGAGAATACTTGTTGTGAGATCTAAAGGAAAATAATTCCTATTTTTGATGCACAATATCCCTGGATCGCCGTGAGTGCTTTTTGCCGTTTGGCTTTTGGGTAACTTTTAATGGGTACTGTATGCGTCGGAAACAACTCTGCTTCAGTTTTGGGCAGTGGATGTGTTCGAATAGTAAAGAAGTCCTAGAACTCCTAGAATTCGCCAGCTATAAGTAACAACTGCAAATTAATGAATGAGCTTCCCTGTTCAAAGCAGTTGTTTGATCAAACATATTACAGAAGCGCAAATATGCTTATAATTGGAATGTTTGATAAACCTGGGAACATAATTCATAACATAGTGCTGTGAAAATAATTAAGGAGATTGAGTTTGGAAAACACTGAGATCCTCCGCGCAATGTAGCCTAATCAAATATCAAATGGTAGGTCTAATGTGGAAATGAAATGCATTAACCTGTTTGGGCTAGGGGGCAGTATTTAGAAGTTTGGATGAAAAACGTGCCCAAAGTAAACTGCCTGTTACTCAGGCCCAGAAGCTAGGATATGCATATGGTATGGTAGTATTGGATAGAAAACACTCTGAAGTTTCTAAAACTGTTAAAATAATGTCTGTGAGTATAACAGAACTGATATGGCAGGCGAAAACCCGAGCAAAATCCATCCAGGAAGTGAGATTTTTTTAGGTGACCAGTTTTCAATTGAAGGCCTATTGGTTATATAGAGGAATATCTCCCAGATTTCAGTTCCTATGGCTTCCACTAGATGTCAACAGTCTTTAGAAAAGGTTTCAAGCTTTTATCTTGAATAACCATGGAGTAAGAGATGTTCTTCCTGAGGTGTCGTCAAGTGTCCTGTTATGGATTTCGCACGTAACAGTGAGCGCGCTCTTAGCTCTTTTTCTCTTCTATTCAGCAGGTTATATTCCGTCTGAAATATTAGCATTTATATTCATTTTAGGGTATCTGAGTATTGATTAGAAATGCTGTTTGACTTGTTTCGACAAACTTTACCGGTACTTTTTGGATATTGTTTGTCTGCATGGATGAACGCCTTTGGGCAGGTGGATTACTGAACAAAACGCGCCAACCAAACGGAGCTTTATGGATATAAAGAGGGGCTTTATGGATATAAAGAGGGACTTTATCGAACAAATGGACCTTTTATTGTGTAACCGGGATGCTTGGGTATGCCATCAGATGAAGATCTTCAAAGGTAAGCTATTTATTTTATCGCTATTTTTGAGTTTTGTGACACCTCTGCTGGTTATGTTATTATGCTAATTGAATATTTGAATGGGGCGCTGTCCTCAGACAATCAAATGTTCTGCTTTCGCCATAAAGCCTTTTTGAAATCTGACAACGCTGTTAGATTAACAAGATTCTAAGCCTTTGAATGGTATGCAACAATTGTATTTTCATGAATGTTTAAAATTAGAAGAAGTTAATGGAACGCAACTAAATGATCTACATAAACTGCGTGTTTAAATGCAATTAAAGGGGACAAATGGGATGACATTTTTAAACACATCTAAAATGCTGAACTTGCTAATTTCAATGCAAAATGGTCAGTATGCTGAAACAATTTTTTTAAAGCATTAAAAGGAGCTCTAAAGTGCATTGCGTTTAACAATCAAATCAACAAGGGTGTAATTGTAAATTGAGTGAATTAAAAGTGAGATATTGTGGACGAAAACCCGCATAAGACCACTGCAAAGGACAGAGGAGCATTTAAATTCACTCTATGCAGGCCGGAGAAGCAAACTTGGAGTGTGTACACACAACATTTATTAAATAAAAAGTAATTCTTGTTGATGGAGGAAATGTTGAAATTGTGAATGAGATTTTTGAAGTATTTTATGTTGTTCTCAACGACAAGAATGCTCATGAATCTGTGTCAATGCTGTTCACATAGGAGGAAACGGAATAGGAGAGCATTAAAACTTCTTAGGGATCGGTGGGACACTAGCGGTCCACCTACGACAACATCCGGTGAAATGCAGAGTGCCAAATTCAAATTACAAATATTAAACATTCATGAAAATACAAGTGTTGTACACCATTCTTTAGCTTAGAATCTTGGTAATAAACCACATTGTCCGATTTACACTAGGCTTTACGGCGAAAGCATAGCATTTGATTATCTGAGGACAGCGCCCCGCATACTTCCTGCATATAAATATAGTTCAAACCAGCACAGGCATTACAAAATCAAATATAGCGCTAAAATAAATTACTTACCTTTGAAGATCTTCCTCTGGTTGCAATCCCACGGGTCCCAGGAACACAAAGAATGGTCGTTTTGTTCGTATATTCCAAAAACTTAGTTTGGTTGGTGCGTTTTGTTCAGTAATCCACCCGTTCCACTCGTTCAACATACAGACAAAGGAAACTTTAAAAAAGTTACAGATAAACTTCGTCCAAACAAGTCAAACAACATTTCTATTCAATCCTCAGGTACCCTAATATGTAAATAAACAATAATATTTCAGATGGAGAATAGCCTGTTCACTAGGAAAGAAACATAACGAAGAGCGCACACACAGTCACGCGCGCAAAACAGTAGTGTCAGTTCCAACAGCCACTTGTCAGAACTTCTATTTCTTGTTATTTTTTCAAAAAACAAGCCTGAAACCATGTCTAAAGACTGTTGACATCTAGTGGAAGCCATAGGATCTGCAATCTGGGAGCTAATTCCCTCTATAGTGAATAGCATGTCAATGGAAAAACTGTGACATAAAAAAAAAACATTTTCCGGATAGATATTCCTTGGGTTTTCGCTTGCCATATCAGTTTTGTTGTACTCACAGACATTATTTTAACAGTTTTAGAAAATTCAGAGTGTTTTCTATCCAATACTACCATTGTCACGTCCAGGCCTGAGAGACAGGCTGGAGTGTTTTTGTTTTGTTTTTGGTGTAGGGTTTTTTCTGTTCTAGGTTATATATTTCTATGTTGGGGTAATGGTTCCCAATTAGAGGCAGCTGAGTGTCGTTGTCTCTAATTGGGAACCATATATATGTTTGTAGTTTTCACTTGGGGTTTGTGGGTAATTGTTTGAGCATAGCTGTGTTTGTTTTGTTAGTTATGTTTCAACAGCACGATCTTTGTTTAGTTTTTGTTATTTTTCCCAGTTACGTTCGTATTTAATAAAATGTATACTGGAAGCATCGCTGCGTCTTGTTCTGTCCGTCCCGAAGATCGTGACAACCATACTATATGCATATCCTAGCTTCTGGGCCTGAGTAACAGGCAGTTTACTTTGGGCACGTCAGACTCTCCGTACTTCCGAACACTGCCCCCTAGCCCGAAGAGGTTTTAACTATTATCAACCAAGAATGAGCACCTACAGTGCCTTCAGAAAGTATTCACACCCCTTGACTTTTTCCACATTTTGTTGTGTTACAGCCTGAATTTAAAAAGTATTGAATTGAGATTTTGTGGCACTGATTTTCACACAATACCCCACAATGTCAAAGTGAAATTTTGTTTTTAGAAATTGTAAAAAAAATACAAATGTAAATCTGAAATGTTAAGTATTCAACCCATTTGTTATGGCAAGCCTAAATACTGTACGTTCAGGAGCAAAAATGAGACCCGTTTCAGGAAACTAGGCGTATGTCGCGGGTCACTACCTCAAACGAGAGGCATTTGAACATAAACTTTTTTTTATCAAAATGCGTTTTTGGGCAGAAATTCCAGCAGCGGTGGAAAAATATTTTGATGTGGTGCGCCGTCGTCAAACAATCGCATGGCATGCTTTTGCTGTAAAGCCTACTGTAAATCGTACAGTGCAGTTAGATTAACAAGAAGTTAATGGTTAACTTCACCGGAAGTTGTCCCGCTAGCGGGATGCCTAGCCCACAGAGGATAACAAAAGAACTCCCATCAAAATCTGTCAGTTTAAGTTAAAAATGCTGTATCTGTTTTTAGCATTGGATGCATCTAAATCTACTGCATCCGCCAGTGTCGCTCTTCCGCATCTGCGGTGAAAGGTGGCAGAGCAAGATCAGTGTTTGTCAGAGACCAGATCACGTAAATGTCTGTAGCGTCTGAACGGTTTGAGATGAGACTCATCTGAAGTCGGTACCGTCGATGTGCCAGTTTTTGTTTGGTAGTGTCCGAACCGTTTGGGCTAAAAACTCATGGGAAAGGGGAGATTGTGGAAAGGGGAGATTCTCCCAATGTTGTTCTCCATTTTGCTGTAGGACCCCCACAAATATCACGGGACTGCCGGTAACCGGTTAGGTTTAAAATAAACGAATGGAAGGTAGTTTTGTGCCTACCCAAAAAAAGGGGTTAAATCTGTGTAAAAATATATATATTTCCTGAGTTTGTTTTATATCTCCTACCCCAATGCATAGCGACAGACACTTCAAAACCTATATTTTTGTGACTGTCCTTTTTGCCATTTGGTAATGTGTTATTCAGTGAGTATCTATGGGCAGGGGTATAAAATAAAGCACACAGCAATGCAATCTTCATAGACAAACATTGACAGTGGAATGGCCTTACTGAAGAGCTCAGTAACTTTCAACGTGGCACTGTCATAGGATGCCACCTTTCCAACAAGTCAGTTTGTCAAATTTCTGCCCTGCTAGAGCTGCACCGGTCAACTGTAAGTGCTGTTATTGTGAAGTGGAAACGTCTAGGAGCAGCAACAGCTCAGCTGCGAAATGTTAGGCCATACAAGCTCACAGAACGGTACCGCCGAGTGATGTAGCGTGAAAAAATCGTCTGTCCTCGGTTGCAACACTCACGACCAAACTGACTCTGGAAGCAACGTTCCAAACTGCCTCTGGAAGCAACGTCAGCACAATAACTGTTTGTCGGGTGCTTTATAAAATGGGTTTCAATGGCCGAGCAGCCTCACACAAGCCTAAGATCACCATGCGTAGTGCTAATCGCCGGCTGGAGTGGTGTGAAGCTCGCTGCCACTGGACTTTGGAGCAGTTGAAACGTGTTCTCTGGAGTGATGAATCACGCTTCACAATCTGGCAGTCCGACGGACAAATCTGGGTTTGGCGGATGCCAGGACAACCCTACCTACCCCAATGCATAGCGCCAACTGTAAAGTTTGGTGGAGGAAGAATAATGGTCTGAGGCTGTTTTCCTTAGTTCCAGTGAAGGAAATCTTAACGCTACAGCATACAATGACATTCTAGACAATTCTGTGCTTCCAACTTTGTGGCAACAGTTTGGGGAAGGCCCTTTCCTGTTTCAGCATGACAATGCCCCTGTGCACAAAGCGAGGTACATACAGAAATGGTTTGTCGAGATCGGTATGGAAGAACTTGACTGGCCTGCACAGAGCCCTGACCTCAACCCCAACTAACACCTTTGGGATGAATTGGAACGCAGACCGCAAGCCAGGCCTAATTGCCCAAGATAAATTCATGACTTCACTAATGCTCGTGGCTGAATGGAAGTAAGTCCTGCAGCAATGTTCCAACATCCAGACAAAAGCCTTCTCAGAACATGGAGAATGTTATAACAGGGGAACAATTTCATATTAATGAACATTATTTTGGAATTAGATGTTTTACGAGCAGTGTCCACGTACTTTTGGTCATGTAGTGTACATCTGCATGGAACGGCATGAAGAAAGCAGTGGCATGGATTCTGAAACTGAAAAGACTTACAGTTAAGTCAGAAAAGGAAGGCTCTCACAAAAACTCATCCAGGATCAGATCAGAGTCTAACAAATTCACTGAAGGACAAATGAAACCGTTCAAAATGAAGTTTAGAGCTGAGAGTCTGTCCATGGATGACCTGGACAAAGCAGAAAAGGCCATCTTTCGATTTGAGCAAGGACAGCACTTTAAGGAGAAAAACGCCCTCTTGGTGAAAGGAAGACAATGTGCCAAGGAAGCATCTCAGTCTGTAAGCTTGATCCAATTGTTGACAATGGAATTCTGAGTGTGGGAGGAAGGTTAAGCAAAGTGGTTATACCTACAGAACTTAAGAATACTATGATCTTGCCCAAAGACTCTCCACATCTCCAGACTGATCTTATTACACATCCATGAGCAAGTTGCCAACTCTGGGAGAGGCAACATGCTTTCCAGACTTCTCCAGCGATATTGGATGCCCTGTGCCAACTCCTTAGCAAGGAAGATCCTTTTAAGAGCTGTGTCTTCTGCTGACGGATGCAAACCAGACCTGGAGAACAGAAGATGGCCAACCTTCCACAAGATCGCATGTCCCCCTATTTTCCCCCTTTCACCCACATGGGCATAGATTACTTCGGCCTCATAGAGGTGAAGCAAGGCCACACTCATGAAGCGGTATGGTGTGACCTTTGCTTGCCTTGTGAGTCGAGCTGTCCACCTATAAGTTGTTAGTTATCTGTATACCTCCACCACTGGGTGGAGGCCTTGCCAGGTGCCAAAGATCTTGTCCGGACCATCATTGTTAAGTCCAAAACCAACATCTTACAGAAACATATCAATAAACTCTGTCTGCTCTTGGAACCAGCTGACTGAGTCTACAGAGTTACAGACCTACTGACACACACACACTCAACTCTATCTTTGAATCAAAGCGCCTCTGATTCTTGGATGTCGAACTCTTGAACACTTGAACTCTGGGACTGAGATCACTGGACTCTTGCCCTATATGGAACCTTGTACATTTGTATTAAGCTATGAACTGTTACACTGCTCTGTTATGTTTACTTTACGGTTGATGATGACATAGGTGCTAACACAGGTGTGTGTGATCCTTCCCTTATGCCCTTTATCATTGTTTTCCAGGCTGTTCCACGACAAGGGGTCTAATCACCTGATCGACGTAGTAACCGACTCACCCCCCCCCCCAACATCCATTCCCTCCCCCTTACACGCTCACATACTCCTCCTCCCTCTATCTATACCATCACATATGCACGCAGGCACATACACACACACACATACACATCTCTCTTTGTCTCTCTCCCTGCCACTATCTGATTGGCCATTTGTCTTTCATTACTGTGAGTTTAAACAAAGCGATGCACAGTCAGTCGACAGGATCTGGGGATGAGCAGCAAAGATCTTGCTTCATGTGTGTGTGTGTTGCGTATGCGTGTGTACGTGCATGCTTGGGTGTGTGTTTGTGTGTGTGTGTGTGTGTGTGTGTGTGGTTGTCGATCCCCTGTATGCCCTACAGTGGTTCTTCCTTTAAAAGTTGTGTCATACTCTAGCACACCTTGCGGGCTGCCGCAGAATTCTATGGCACATTATTTTATTGCCAGCCATTGTTACCATTAATGCTAGTTAGTGCTAGTTTGACCACCAGAGGGCATCTTTGAGAAGCATTTGATAGCCTTCAAAATTGGCTGTACTAGAGAATTTAAAATAATTTTTTGTAAGAACATGGTATATGGGATTGATTTTAAGAAATTTAGCTTATTTAATTTGATTAATATTATGGTGTTTCTATTCCAAGAAAAACGAGACCCTCTGTCACGACTTCCGCCGAAGTCGGTCCCTCTCCTTGTTCAGGCGGCGTTCGGCGGTCGACGTCACCGGTTTTCTAGCCATCACCGATCCATTTTTCATTTTCCATTGGTTTTGTCCTTGTTTTACACACCTGGTTTCAATCCCACAATTACTTGTTCATTATTTAACCCTCTGTTCCTCCATGTTTGTTTGTGAGGGATTGTTTATTGTTCATGGTCGGTTATTTCTATTCCGGCTGTTTTTTTTGCCGTGTGTTTTGGGCACGTTGTATTTGATTACCTTTTGCCGTATTGGATTAAATACGTTGTTCACTCATCTCTGCTTTCCTGCGCCTGACTTCATGCACCAGCTACACACACCGGCATTGACACCCTCAGGGTTTTGGTTAGGATGGAATGAAAAATATGGTGCTGTACAATGTGGCGGTCGGGATTAGGCTACAGCACTAAAACCATAACATTTCCACACCCTAAGTGTAGTCTAACCAATAACCAAAACGGAGATTCAGTGAAAATAAATAAATACTCCGTTTAGGCAAGTCGATTAGGACATTTACTTTGTGCATGACACAAGTGATTTTTCAAGGAAGAAGCCACTGCTTGAAAACCGCCATAAAAAAGCCAGACTGCGGTTTGCAACTGCACATGGGGACAAAGATTGTACTTTTTGGAGAAATGTCCTCCGGTCTGATGAAACAAAAATAGAACTGTTTGGCCATAATGACCATCGTTATGTTTGGAGGAAAAAGGGTGAGGCTTGCAAGCTGAAGAACACCATCCCAACCGTGAAGCACAGGGGTGGCAGCATCATGTTGTGGGGGTGCTTTGCTGCAGGAGGGTATGGTGCACTTCAGAAAGTAGATGGCATCATGAGGAAGGAAAATTATGTGGATATATTGAAGCAACATCTCAAGACATCAGTCAGGAAGTTAAAGCTTGGTCGCAAATGGACAATGACCCCAAGCATACTTCCAAAGTTGTGGCAAAATGGCTTAAGGACAACAAAGTCAAGGTATTGGAGTGGCCATCACAAAGCCCTGACCTCAATCCCATAGAACATTTGTGGGTAGAACTGAAATAGCGTGTGCGAGCAAGGAGGCCTACAAACCTGACTCAGTTACACCAGCTCTGTCAGGAGGAATGGCCAAAATTCACCCAACTTATTGTGGGAAGCTTGTGGAAGGCTACCCAAAGCGTTTAACCCAAGTTAAACAATTTTAAAGGGAATGCTACCAAATACTAAATTAGTGTATGTAAACTTCTGACACACTGGGAATGTGATGAAAGAAATAAAAGCTGAAATAAATAATTCTCTCTACTATTATTCTGACATTTCACATTCTTAAAATAAAGTGGTGATCCTAACTGACCTAAGACAGGGCATTTTTACTAGGATTAAATGTCAGGAATTGTGAAAAACTGAGTTTAAATGTATTTGGCTAAGGTGTATGTAAACTTCCGACTTCAACTGTATATCTTAAGAATATCATGGAATATAATTTTACATTTTAGTTTCTGTTAGAATAAAAACCTTAGTGTAACAACAGTTTTAGTATGTAATACTGACGAGTAGAAACAAAAAGAATTGTATTTTTCAGGGTGTGCACGTGACAGAGGAATAGCATTTCTTACACTATTGTTCTAAATTCAATCACCTTCTTCATCCTCATCATTCTGTTCATTGAAATTTAATTTTGAAGTTGTGCACAATTATCAGTTTCTATTTAGTTTATGTCGCCCATTCATTGTCAGTTAGACACATTAGTGCCTTGAGACCCAAAAGCATAATCAGTGCTCTAACTCCCCCTTGTGCTGGTCTGGAGCAATGAAGCAGTGACACAGGGTAACGTACTAAACCACAAATTACTTCTAAGTCCCATAGCATGATCTCAAAACTTTTAGTTGAGCAACCACTGTACGTCCTCATTAATACCAGCAGCTTTGTTGGTTTAGACTAAATCCCTCTGATTCCTTCTACCGCTGCACTTTCCCACCTGGAAATCTGCCATGATGTCACCCCTATAGCCCGCCACAGTGAGAATGCCAAATTTCAAATCAAGCCTCTACCCCAAATACCCCCTAATGGAGATCTGAAAAATATTGGATGAGAGACTTCGTAATATAGCACAAAAAATGTACTGTAGATCTTTACAACTTTAGGTGTTTATCTGTTAACCATTAATTTTACAGCCCAGTAATTACTAGGTAATAATGAGGTAAATACCTAGTAATACAAAGTAAATTCATTGTAACTATTTAGTCCCAAACATACTTACTAAGAACCCAGCAAGTAAGTAATGCATACTTACTAAGTAAATACAAAGCAACAAAATGTAATTCTATAGTATATGTTTTGTCCCAAAGGTTAGTATCTCACATAAGATACTTACTATGTAAATACCTAGTCACAATATGTTTTGATATGTGATGTTTTGTTCATTTATTACCACGTAGGGGAGATCAGGGGCAATTGTAACAGTTTTTGTATTTTCTTCTATTGCTCAGAGACTACTCGAACTAGGCCAGTAATTGTATTATATAAGAAGCTTACACCTGTTTCCTAATCATTCCTACCATTTATATGTCTTTACATAAGACGGTTGGGTCACAATATTTATCACAATATCCGAAAAATCCGGACATAATATTTGCACCTGTGTCAGAGGCAATTGTAACAGAAGCTGGAGTTAAATGTAACATATCAAATAAATTCACTTCACTTTAGAAAACATTAATATCATAAAGTGTCATGACAGTATGTAATGATTTTGCAAGAAATATAAGTACTTCTATGTAAGTAACCAATAATTACAGTAACACCCATGTTTGTGCATGGCCATTCGGTTCCTCTCAAAACATCTGAATAGTCTGATGGTGTCCAAATTATCAGGGCCTTAACCAGGGTTTAAGTTTTAGTGAGGTCCTGAAGGGGGGCTGAAGCTCATTTACTGTATTTCTATACAATAAAAACACTTTAAAATGCTATTTGGAGAACAGCAAAAATTAGCAAATATAACCCCAGCTGTTATCAACTTGGCTACAGTAGGTTAATTCACCTCAGTCGATCTACAAACACATAGCCAATTAGCTATACAATTGTAATGTTATACCATATTAGAAATGATTCACACTGACATGTATTATTAGTGGATGGTCAGTCAATTGTAATGATGAATTGGATAAAATCATCAACTCTTTACATAGTTATCTCTTTTCTCAAATGACATAGCATTGACATTTGTATTCCTAGGCATTACTAATCAAGTTCTGCACAAACAGACATCAACGGAGAACACAGATGACCTTATTATCACCTGTAATGTACATGAATTATAAGAATATAACTTATGATTCTGTATTAATATCAGTGATAGTGGTAGAAAATAAGTTGGGTCATGGGTAAACAATACGATGAACAACCACCGATATAAACAAAAACGTATTACATTTTTAGAACTGTATTGTTTGCAGTTTGATTGCATTTTAATGTAGACCTATAGGGAAGGGATGTTCATATTGAAACATATCTTATTTTTTAAGTTCCAAACTTGTTTGTTAAGATTAGTACAGATTTTCTCAGGGGACACCACATGGGGACCAGACCCCAAGTTTGGGAACCCCTGTACTAACCTCTCTCTCCTCTTGCTTCCCCTTCTCTGTCTCTGTCTCCTCTGCTTCCTCCTGCATGCATTGCATCCTGCCTCAGCCTCACCACTGAGCACCACATCCATGTCTCTGTCAGCAGCCTACTCTCTGTAAAGCAAAGTTATCATGATAACTTAGCCTAGTTTTTGCTCCTGCTGAGGTAGGCTCTGTTCAACATTAGCGTCTTACTTTATCCTTCAAAGTAATACTAGCCAGAGCCCTCTAATGTTATTGCAATAGAAGTCTAGCCACCTGACTGACTGACATATCTAAAAGGAACTATTTACCAGTTGTGCACTCATTCTCCGAGAGTCAGTGTTGTTTGGTTGGGGGATGTCTTTAGACACGGCCGGAGTTGCGGGACGGTTTTAAAATTGCCTTTTGTCTGCTGTCTCGCAAACACACTGTCAGCAGCGTCTCTAGTTGCCTACATGAGCCGACTCCGAGCAGGGTTAGTTCGTTTCACGTCTCAGGCCCTCAGCCTGAGCTACAAGAGGGTGGAGTTAGCCATTAAAGAGGATGGTACATGTGCTGTTACACAGGCAAATCCAGGGGACACAGGCGAACATAATGAACAAACCACTGTTCATGATTCCACTCGTTCACAGAGGCAAGGGCAAGCGCGATTAGAACAGTCAGATCAAGAATATAAGTGTTTTGAGCTTTGATCAATTCTGGGAGCAGTATTTAGATGTTGACCCGTAATTGTTTTTTAAATTACAAACAATTACCGAGGTCTGGACCTTCGTCTCCTCATATTATGGCCCTGCAGATTATATGTTTACAACTTCTTTGGCACTCTAAGATTGTATGAATTATAAATAGCATTGGGTCCTGTAGAGTGCCAAAGAAGTGATTTTAACTTTAAGATTGTATGAATTATAAATAGCATTGGGTCCTGTAGAGTGCCAAAGAAGTGATTTTAACTTTAAGATTGTATGAATTATAAATAGCATTGTGTCCTGTAAAGTTAAAATCACTTGTTTTCATCATTTGGCTGCTTGGCTCAGGGTCATTTTAACACTGCGTTACAATTGCCCCCAACCCAGCAGCCATGACAAAACAACATGTACAACTTGTCAATCATGTGTAGCGAAGATATAGTGATGAACAATTGATGCTAATTTGAATTATTGGGCATTAATGCTCAAGGCAGTATAAGAAAAATACAGCTAGTACTTTCACAAATATCTGCAAATAGTTAGATATTTGGCTATAGTGTGTGAGTTTCATCCCTCTAGCTTCTTTCTGTTTGGAAAAATTAAAGGTGTTTAAACTGCCCCTCCCCTACTTACCACATACTGTAAATACCTTCAAGTCAATCATCCTGACATTGGTTCTCTCATGTGGTTTTTATGTACTTTGCCTTTACTGTACGTGTGTTTGTATTATTATTTACTCCCGCTCCCCCTCTCCGGCGCTCGACGTCACCAGTTGTCTCATCATTACACACACCTGCCACCATCGTTACATACACCGGCAGGGTAGCCTAGTGGTTAGAGTGTTGGACTAGTAACCGAAAGGTTGCAAGTTCAAATCCCTGAGCTGACAAGGTATAAATCTGTTCTGCCCCTGAACAGGCAGTTAACACACTATTCCTAGGCTGTCATTGAAAATAAGAATTTGTTCTTAACTGACTTGCCTAGTAAAAAAATGACACTCACCTGGACTCCATCACTGTCTTGATTACCTCCACTATATCTGTCACTCCCCTTTGTTCTTTCCTCAGGTGTTATTTACTCTGTTTCATGTCTGTACACTTTTCGTGTTTCTTGTTTTGAACGGTTCTATATTTATTTGTATTATTTTTTGCACTCCCTATACTTGCTTCCCGACTCCCAGCATACACGTTACAATTATGAGGGCTGTAAAATTAAATGATTTCTGTTTCCAGCTAGATACAATGTAGTTAATTGTGAAATACCACCACATTGGATCACTCTGTTCTATTAAGACTTTACCCTTTTGTTTCATGGTATCACATTCACATTTACAAGGTAAGTACAAGGCAAGAGGTCTGTAAAATGAAGCTGTTGCTAATACCATGTACAGTGGGGAAAAAAAGTATTTAGTCAGCCACCAATTGTGCAAGTTCTCTCACTTAAAAAGATGAGAGAGGCCTGTAATTTTCATCATAGGTACACTTCAACTATGACAGACAAAATGAGGAAAAAAAATCCAGAAAATCACATTGTAGGATTTTTTATGAATTTATTTGCAAATTATGGTGGAAAAAAAGTATTTGGTCACATACAAACAAGCAAGATTTCTGGCTCTCACAGACCTGTAACTTCTTCTTTAAGAGGCTCCTCTGTCCTCCACTCGTTACCTGTATTAATGGCACCTGTTTGAACTTGTTATCAGTATAAAAGACACCTGTCCACAACCTCAAACAGTCACACTCCAAACTCCACTATGGCCAAGACCAAAGAGCTGTCAAAGGACACCAGAAACAAAATTGTAGACCTGCACCAGGTTGGGAAGACTGAATCTGCAATAGGTAAGCAGCTTGGTTTGAAGAAATCAACTGTGGGAGCAATTATTAGGAAATGGAAGACATACAAGACCACTGATAATCTTCCTCGATCTGGGGCTCCACGCAAGATCTCACCCCGTGGGGTCAAAATGATCACAAGAACGGTGAGCAAAAATCCCAGAACCACACGGGGGGACCTAGTGAATGACCTGCAGAGAGCTGGGACCAAAGTAACAAAGCCTACCATCAGTAACACACTACGCCGCCAGGGACTCAAATCCTGCAGTGCCAGACGTGTCCCCCTGCTTAAGCCAGTACATGTTCAGGCCCGTCTGAAGTTTGCTAGAGAGCATTTGGATGATCCAGATGAGGATTGGGAGAATGTCATATGGTCAGATGAAACCAAAATA
>QNTS01000213.1:981322-1010590 GCA_003317085.1 Hucho hucho
GTCCCAGTGTTGTTCAGTGGGACACACCTGAGCCTCTCTCATAGCCAATCAGACGCTTCAGATTCAGGTCATGCTCTTCACCTCAGGTGGCCTAGCAACAGAGCTGTAGTGGGGGAGGGAGGTGGGGGTAGCACCTCAAACTCACTCACTCACACTTGTATGCAAACACACACACACAAATGTTCATACATGCACACGCATGCAGAAACACAGGTCAGCAACCTGTTTTTCCTCAGTCCATCCCTCTTTCCATCTCTCTCTCCCTCTCTCTACCTCATCCACTAATTGTAATTAGTATTCCAAATACATAAATAATGAACTAACCATAACAAAACATATTTTGTCAACGAACCTGCCTGGTTTGTAAGTCATCTGAGGAATAATCTGTAATCGACACAGCAACTCGGCCTTTAATATGGGAATCAGGAACCGTATGTATTAAAGAGGAACTGCACCCTCTGATTTGGCCTGGTTTTTGGCTTGCTCCTCAAGAAATGCTGGTGGCAATGACAGAAGTTGGCTTGGGGTGTGGTTTGATGTGGGTGTTTCTTGGTTGTGTCCTTGCCACCACCAAGACACACCCATCTGTCAGAACCTTGCCCGCAGCTGTTTCCCACCACTCAATCACAACAACGAAAAAAGTCCTGCAAGTTGAGTTCAGTAACTACAGGCAGATGTATAGTGAGATGCCGAAGGAAGCTTTGAATAGGATAACTAGCCTACATAGTATATAATATGAGAACAATGCAATTGCTGAATTTATATAGATATTCTAAACTAAGTGTTTTGATAACTTTCAAATGTAGTAACAGGTCCATGCAGAATAAACAACCCTTTACATAATACCATAGAAGCAGTGTTCTAACACCACAACTGTCTTTCCAGGAGACGTGCAGTAACAACAAATCTTCTGCAAGAGAACCAAACAGTTGGTGGTTAAGAAGCCCTATAACACTTTTGGCAGAGTCTTATCTAGCTGTCCGTTCACCGCAGACAGTACAAGCCCATTGTCCTAAGCACAAAGAGTCTCAGCTTCCCCAGCCCACCATGATGGAGTGTACCGATGCCGAATAAAGGACTATGGCTACGTTTACACAGGCCGCCCAATTCCGATATTTTTCTCACTAATTCGTCTTTTGACCAATCAGATCAGTTCTGAAAAAGATTTGATGTGATTAAGACCAATTAGTGGAACAAATATCAGAATTGAGCTGCCTGTGTAAACGCATCCAGTGTGGCTCAGCTTAACACCATGTAGAACAGGGGTCTCTAACCCTGTTCCTGGAGACCTACCCTCCTGAAGGTTTTCGCTCCAACTCCAGTTGTAACTAACCTGGTTCAGCTTATCAACCAGCTAATTACTAGAAACATGTGTGCTAGATTAGGGTTGGAGTGAAAACATACAGGACAGTAGCTCTCCAGGAACAGGGCTGGAGAGCCCTGATGTAGAGCCACAATAAAATAAATATGGATATTTTCGAACTTTGAACTTTGTCTCCCCTTATGTGTTCTGTGGCGTCAAACAAACATTCAGATATGCAAAGAATGTTTGTTTATTTGTCAAATTCTAAAATACAGGGGAGTATACACTATTTAATGCTAACTCAAGAGAACTGGGTATTCAACAAGATTGTTATATGGTAAAAGTGTAAAAAAAATAATATGAACAGTGTAGTACAGTTCAGTGTGTCTCAGGTGTAGAGACACAGAAGTGCAGAGAACTGTAGCTACAGATTGTTACACCAGATACACACCAGATGCACTAGATACCCAAAGATTTCAAATCTTCTCTCATTGATCGAGATAGGCGGGTGTCCACCCCAAAGTGCTGCATATCATAATGACAGAGACCTGTCTCGATCAATGTGTGAGAAGACTTCAAATAGACACGATGGCGACGCACTTATTGTTGGATTACTTTATGGAGCAAAAAAAGTTGTATTGGAAACTGACATTTTATGAGACTCCTGTCTCCCCGATTCGAGGACGAAGACGACATCGCCAAGGTTGGTCGAAAATTCTCTACACCAAACGGTGCCTGAAATGTTGAGTTAAATCACATTATCTGGTGTAATAAACTGTAGCTAAGAGAACTTGTGATCAGCAGATATGGGAGAGGTGGTCATGATGAAATTGCTATTCCAAAGAAACAGACAGTAAGATCAGGGAATACTTGTAAAGCTGTGGGTGGAGTGTTTCCATGATAAAACTGTCACTCAGCTCCTCATGAGTCATCTTCTTGAAATCCAGCATAATGTTTTCCTGGGAAACAGTTCTGCTACAATGACACTCGACGGCAAAGGCATTGTTTTCACTCCAGGAAGAAGCCCAGGCACCACATAGTATTGTCTGTAAGACAAAAAAACTAAACAAATATATATACTCTATTGTACAGTTTGAACAACAGTTGAACTGTGCCAGCATAACACCAACATTAGGGTAGACTAGTTGGACATGCATGCATGTGCACAGGAACAGAAATTACATATTACAACAATATCTAGCCTAATAGAAAGAAATATGGCATAACCCTCAACCTTTGCACAGTGACCAGACCGTACAAATGAGCCTAGGTAGGTAGGCAGATAGTTTCTACCTACAGGCATGTTTATCAGGCATGCTTAAGCAAATATTTGTACAGTTAAACCAGATTCCATTTTATAGATTTTCAATAGTAAATTGTTGAATTATTGTTACTCCTCACTGTTTGCTAATAAACTTAGCTAGCTAGCTAGCTTGCTGGATATGCAATGCTTTTTATTTACATCTGTTTGAAATCCTATCTTGCATCATGGCTAGAATTTCATGAGATTAAAATGCATCCACGGTCATAATCATAACCAATGTCAACCCTCATCAATTATGTTACATAGCTAGCTAGTAAACATTTTTACAGTTGCTGCTGTTACACGTTTGCTAAAAAGTTACAAATGCGAGGCGTGGCACATAAGTTAGCAGGCGCCAGGCTAACTAGCTAGCCAACTCAGTCAGGTGCTAACATTTGCTGGTAAGCTTAGCTTCAGGTGGCTGGTTGTAATGTTGTAGCTTGCTGTTCAGTAGCTAGCCAAATCTACAACTGAAAAGGGAAGAGGTTTTACAATCGAGATACAAAAGATGTCAGATTATAAAACCTCTTCTATTTTTAGTCATAGTCACTACCAGTTGTTTAGCTAGCTAACTTAGTGGGGGGAAATCAAATTAACTAACACAGTAGTATGTTAGCCAATAATAAACAATATGAGTTTCAGTAGATAGACTAAAGTTAGCTTGGTGGCTTGCAGGAAAAAAACTTACTTAGCTAGGCACTGTGATTTTCATCTTTACTCTTGGTGCTAGAAGCTTAGCTTCTAACGATAGCTCAATCCAACTCTTTGCTATATTCTGGTTGAAACATTTTCCATTTTACCTCATTTGCACACATTGTATATAGATTTGTTTTTACACTGTATTATTGACTGTATGTTTGTTTACTCCATGTGTAACTCTGTGTTGTTTTATGTGTCGAACTGCTTTGCTTTATCTTGGCCAGGTCGCAGTTGTAAATGAGAACTTGTTCTCAACTTGCCTACCTGGTTAAATAAAGGTGAAATAAAACAAAATAAAAAAAAAACATGTATAGTTGAATGGCACCATGTACTGTAGCTAATAGATGGTCCATCGTCAAATTTGTGTTGATGAGAGGAATCTCTTGAAGCCATTGCTTCGGGAGAGTTTTTTCAGTTTTGCCCAAAGGATTATTGATAGTGTCCTCCTCCTTTTCAAAAAAGACCGCCTTGGGGGAGGGACGGGGGCCAGAGCATGAAGCACTGCCCAAAACAAAAAAAGTGTATGCTTGCATATTTAGTAATGAATCCCCATCAATACACTGGAAGCCGTCATAGGGTGCATCATTCAGCGCACAAAGCCCTGACCTGCTTTCTTCCTGGGCAATTATGTCCTAGAAATGCCTCAGACATGATGAATACAAGCCCAGATTCTCCCAGGGTAAAATTCCTCTTTAAGGTTTTCAGGCATTAACTGCAAATAAAACAAACATATCTACAACTTTTTATCACTGTATTCAAACTTGTAACCTATGGAATCAGAGGGAGATTCTTACACCCATCCACCATCCCTGTCCACAATTCCCTAGCAAAACCGAAACCTACTTGAAGGTAACAGCACTCACTGTTGCCCCTAGTGGCCGGTTTCCACGTCATCTCTCGACGTCCTCAGACATGGAGTCAAATACTGACTTGTATCACGGGTGAGCCGGCTGTAATAATCACTTTCAATCCCACATTGTGGATGTGTGCCAGGTCTCTCTCCATTCAGAGACGTCAGTATCAAGCCTGTCTGTCAGTCAGGATTCCAGCACATCATCTTGCAAGTCTCCAAGTGTTGGCTCCATAGATGCATCTGTGAATACATACTGTACACAGTCACTGTTCTATTACCAATGGCAGTTAGGATCAGGGTTGGAACCAAAATTGTTTTCCAATAGTTTCGTTCTGTCCTGTTCCACTGATCCGACTAGCAAAATCAAGTTCTGAACCGGTTTGAACCCTATAAAAGTACCGGTTGATATTGTTCCTTTCGTCTCCTTTTTAAACTGTACATTTAAAAAAATATATATTTAGCTCATTA
This sequence comes from Hucho hucho, assembly GCA_003317085.1. Classification (NCBI taxonomy): domain Eukaryota; kingdom Metazoa; phylum Chordata; class Actinopteri; order Salmoniformes; family Salmonidae; genus Hucho; species Hucho hucho. The sequence continues at coordinate 985,949 of QNTS01000213.1, forward strand.
ATAGAGGCCATCAAAACTCTGTTTTCACACGCAATTGCAGTAATAAGGTCACCATAACTGCCCTAAATCTAACCACCTATTCTGCATAGGGTCCTTCGGCATGGCTTGCAAACCATAGAACTTTGGCTGTGGCGGCATGGTCAATTGGTATAGGGCTTTTCAGTCTGCCGTCCTTTGAACGCATTGGGGGCGATGAAACAACGGAGCCCCATTCAATGAAGGGAAGCGAAGTGGAGGGAGGGTCGATTTGCTCGTGGAGCTTGGCAAAAAGGGGTATGATTTGCTGACATAATTGTAATCCAAATCCAACCTTCATTTACTCGTTTTGAGACAAGACTGACTTCACGACCAAAACTATAATTTTTACAGTTTGTAGTCAATTTTGACACTAGAATAAATGTTTCTGACTCATATCGATACCACAAAGGCCATTTTCAAAGGGTTTAGTTGCTAGGGCAGTTGTTCTTTAAGTGTCTCAGAGTAGGAGTGCTGATCTAGTATAAGTTCCTCCTGTCCATGTAAACTTATGCATTGTGATCTAAAGGGCAAAACGGATCCTAAAGAAGCACTCCTACTCTAAGATGCTTGATACATACAGCCCCCTGAGACTTTTCTATGTTCTGAACAACAGTGTGCCCCTTTACACTCCACTAACATAGAAACCATCACAAACAGTGTTTTCCTAATGTAAACGTAGCCTATACATTATCATGTTCTCAGATATTGGTTGGCTGGGATCAGGAACCAATTGCTCCCTATCGCTTGTTTCCCCCTGACGGATTAGAGTGTGACATCTTGTGACATCTAAATAATAACACAGAATACACATACACACTTACATGAGACAAAAGACCCTAGTGGATTGACAAGATATGACAGCTTGTTACAGTACATGGGGGGGGNTTCTGGTCTGGTAGGGGAGGTTTTCTTCTCTTCTAGTGTTGAGGTTGAGAGCTTCAGAGTTTCGAACCATTTCAACGTGTGAAGCAAGGTCTCACGTCTTTTGGTCTGATATGTTCATTCTTAACCAATTATTTTAAGCACTCTGGACAAAAAGGCGGTTCCATCACGCTTTAATTTGAGGGTATTTTCATCCATATGGGGTAAGCCGTTTAGATATTACAGGACTTTTGTATATAGGGGACCTAAAACATGGGACAAATTCACTTATATGTATTAAAACCTCTTGGGGATTGCTGGGGCGCTAGCGCCCCACTCCCGACACTACCCGGTGAAATGTGAGGCGCCAAATTCAAAATCCAAAAGTTGAATTATTAAACATCCACCAATATACAAGTGTTCCATACTCATCAAAAGCTCTGTTTCTTGGCAATATCACAGCGTTGTCAGATTTCAAAAAGGCTTTACGGCGAAAGCACTACATTTGATTGTTTGAGGGTAGCACCGCACATATTTTTCCCATAGCCATGAATCGATTAGCCATCACGGCACACACATAACACATTTCACAGCGAAAACAAATCAATTACCTGTTGAAGAATGTCTGCTGAGGTCTTCCTAAGTGTCCAACGAAGACAATCCATGGTTCTTTTGTTAGAAAAAGTCATGTATTTTATCCATAAATCTCCATTTGGTTCGCGCGTTATAATCAGAAACTACAGCGTCCACTACTCCATTGAAACGTGACTAGAACTCGTTCAACTTATACCTATAAACTTGTCCAAGAACAATCAAACATCATTTTAAATGTATCCTTAGGAACACTTTTACGTATATTTACTATAATAAATCAACCGGAATATAAACTGAGCTCTAAAGACGGTAAAAAACACAGTGCGCGCTTCCCGAGATCGCGCGCCCAGTCCTATAGAGTTCCAAAGAGGCACTTCCTTATTCCCTCTTCTTCTCTGCTCTAAAGCATCTATACAGCATCAAAACACTGTCTCGAGACTGTTGACATCCAGAGGAAGCGATAGGTACTGCATTCATATGCCCTTTTATGGGCATTTTCATGAGGGAGGGGTTCCAAATGAGGCACTCTGTGAAAACCACTTTCTCCAAGTTACAGACGCACAAATATCATACCCCTAACTTTCTCACTCATCATTAATGATGATTCATTTAGGATTATCCGTAATCATGGTAGCATACACATCAATGTAGAACTGTTTAGAAACATTATATTCTTATTTACAATAAAAGTGACTCCAAAATTACACAATACATTATTTACCATTAATTTATTTAGGGCACAAAATTATCTGAAACACAACCAAAACAAACAGCAAATGCATCCAACAAATTTGTAGAGCCACAAGCTTGATGTAGTCATTGCTTGCTATGAATATGGTACCAAATACTTAACTTTGTACTACTTTAATACACATATGTGAATTTGTCCCAACACTTTTGGTCCCCTAAAATTGGGGGACTATATACAAAAAGTGCTCTAATTTCTAAAGGGTTCAGTCGATATTGATGAAAATACCCTCAAAATAAAGATGAAAGTCCGCACTTTAATCGCATAGTCATTGTATAATTTCAAATCGAAAGTGCTGTAGTACAGAGCCAAAACAATGAAAAATGTGTCACTGTCCCAATACTTTGGGATCTCACTGTAATGTCTAGATGCTTTTTACAGTGGCGATCATGTTTATAAATTGAATGGCTGGGTAGTGGATCTGTAAAAGTATGAATGTACTGGCCATGTGTAGGTTGTCTAGTATATCATGGGCAGAATAGCAATGGGAATTTCAAACCACCCGTTGTACAAACTTTTGGTAAGGGAATTACGCTAAAATCTCCCTCAGGTTTTCATGTAGCCACGTTTTCCAAAAACTGTTAAATATCTGCTCTAAATTAAGATTCAAAGATGTCTGCAGAAAGAATGGGATGTCAGCTATGAGTAAGAGATGTGGATTTACACCCGGTAACGGAATTACGGTAGCAGAATTACATCATGGGTCCCTGAACTGTACTACACAGAAATGGATATGAATGTCATTCTTCTCATGTATCACATATTTGGACATCACATCACAGCAGAGCACAGTAGAATACAGTGCAGTACAATACAGCACAGCAGAATAGAGTTCAGTACAGTGCAGTAGAGTACAGTAGGGTACAGTACCATATACTATACTGTACTGTACTGTACTATACTGTACTTTTCTTTACTATACTGTACTACTGTATTGTATTGGACTGTACTCTACTGTGCTCTACTCACTCTACTGTACTCAGTATTGTACTGTATTGTACTGTACTATACTGTGACCTACTCACTGTACAGTACTGTACTGTACTCAGTATTGTACTGTATTGTACTGTACTATACTGTGCTCTACTCACTGTACAGTACTGTACTGTACTCAGTATTGTACTGTTCTCTACTGTGCTCTACTCACTGTAATAGTTTGCAAGCCCTGCCACATCCGACGAGCGTCTGAGCCTGTGTAGTACGATTCGATCTTAGTCCTGTACTGACGCTTTGCCTGTTTGATGATTCGTCGGAGGGCATAGCGGGATTTCTTATAAGCTTCCGGGTAAGAGTCCCACTCCTTGAAAGTGGCAGCTCTACCCTTTAGCTCAGTGCAGATGTTGCCTGTAATCCATGGCTTCTGGTTAGGGTATGTACGTACAGTCACTTTGGGGATGACGTCATCGATGCACTTAGTGATGAAGTCAGTGACTGATGCCTTCGGAAGAATCCCGGAACATATTCCAGTCTGTGCTAGCAAACAGTCCTGTAGCTTAGCATCTACTTCATCTGACCACTTTTTTATTGACCGAGTCACTGGTGCTTCCTTCTTTAGTTTTGCTTGAAGCAGGAATCAGGAGGATAGAAATATGGTCAGATTTGCCAAATGGAGGGCGAGGGAAAGCTTTGTACGCTTCTCTGTGTGTGGAGTAAAGGTGGTCTAGATTTTTTTCCACTCTGCTTGCACATTTAAAATACTTATAGAAATGAGGTAAAACAGATTTAAGTTTCCCTGCTTTAAAGTCCCCGGCCACTAGGAGCCTCTGGATGAGTGTTTTCCTGTTTGCTTATGGCCGTATACAGCTCATTGATTGTGGTCTTAGTGCCATCATCGGTTTTTGGTGGTAAATAGACAGCTACGAACAATATAGATGAAAACTCTCTTGGTAGATAGTGTGGTCCACAGCTTATCATGAGACACTCTACCCAAGCCGAGCAAAACCTCAAGACTTCCTTAGATATCGTGCACCAGCAGTTGTTTACAAATATACATAGAGAGCCACCCCTTGTCTTACCAGAGTATGTTGTTCTCTCCTGCCGATACAGTGTATAACCCGCCAGAAGTATGTTATTCATCTCGTTCAGCTGCGGCTCAATGAAACGTAAGATATTTCAGTTTTTAATGTCCTGTTGGAAGGATATACGTGCTTGTAGTTCGTCCACTTTATTATCCAGTGATTTTACATTGGCCAATAGTACCAATGGCAAAGGCAAATTAGCCATTCGTTGCCGGATCCTTACAAGGCACCCCGATCTCCTTCCGCAATATCTCAGTCTCTTTCTCCTGCTAATGACAGGGATGAGAGCCTTGTCGGGTGTCTGGAGTAAATTTCTCTCATCCGACTCATTAACCTCTCTGGGCTAGGGGGCAGTGTTCGGAAGTTCGGAGTGTCTGGCGTTTCCAAAGTAAAATGCCTGTTTCTCAGGCCCAGAAGCTAGGATATGCATATAATTAGTTGTATTTGATAGAAAACACTTTGAAGTTTCTAAAACTGTTAAAATAATGTCTGTGAGTATAACATAACTGATATGGCAGGCAAAGACCAGAAGAAAATCCATCCGGAAAAATTGCTTTTTTGAGCTCCAATGCAATTGGTATGGTTTCCTATTGCACAATAAAAAAAAAATGCACCCAGATTGCAGTACCTATGGATGTCAACAGTCTTTAGACAAGGTTTCAGGCGTGTTCTTTGAAAAATGAACAAGTAGCTGTAGTTTTTTAAATGGGTTCCTCCTTGGGTCTGTAGTCCTGTGGTGCGCGTGACTGAGGGCGCGCTCTTTTGTTATTTATCTCCGGTATTGAACATACTACATTCCATCTTAAATTTAATCGTTTATTTACATATTAGGGTACCTGAGGATTGATTAGAAATGTTGTTTGACTTGTTTGGATGAATTTTATTAGTAACTTTTTGATTTATTTTGTCTGTATGATGAACGAGTTGAACTTGTGGATTACTGAACAAAACGCGCCAACCAAACAGAGTTTTTGGGATATAAAGAGGGACTTTATTGAACAAAACTACCATTTATTGTGTAGCTGGGACCCATGGAATTGCAAACAGAGGAAGATCTTCAAAGGTAAGTGATTTATTTTGTCGCATTTTTGATTTTTGTGATGCCTGTGCTGGTCCTCAGATAATCAAATGCTATGCTTTCGCCGTAAAGCCTATTGTAAATTGGACAAAGCGTTTCAATTACCAAGATTCTAAGCTTTTGAATGGTTTACAACACTTGTATTTTCATGAATGTTTAATATTACTATTTTTGTAATTTGAATTTGGCTCTCTGCATTTCACCAGATGTTGTTGTAGGTGAATCGCTAGCGGTCCAGTGATAACAAACAGGTTAACTACTTAGGGAGTGGTGGGGCGCTAGCGGTGAAACGGTTTTGGAGAGTCTGGCGTGCCCAAAGTAAAATGCCTCCCACTCAGGCCCAGAAAATAGGATATGCACATAATTAGTTCTATTGGATAGGAAACACTCTGAAGTTTCTAAGAGTGTTAAAATATTGTCTGTGAGTATAACAGAACAGATATAGCAGGCAAAACATTTCTGTCCTGGAAAAAGTGTATTTGACACATTGCCTCATTTTGAACCCCTCCCTATTGAAAATGACCATATAAGGGAGTAAGATTTCAGTACCTATTGCTTCCACTGGATGTCAACAGTCTCTAGACAGTGTTTTGATTCTGTTTAGTTGCTCTGCATGGTAATAGAAGAAGAATTAGGAAGTGGTCACCAGATGTAAACAGGAGAGGATGCGCATTCATGGTCTTGCGCGCGCTGTGGTTTTTTCCTTTCCTATCGCCCAGTTTATAATCCGGTTGAAATATTATACTAAATATACATAAAAGTGTTCCTAAGGATACATTATCAATGATGTTTGATTGTTCTTGGACAAGTGTATAGGTATAGGTTGAACGCGTTCTCTTCACGGTTCAATGGGCGAGTGGACGCTGTATTTTCTGATCATAATGCACCAACCAAACGGAGATTTATGGATATAATACATTACTTTTTCTAACAAAAGAACCATGGATTGTCTTCGTTGGACACTTGGGAAGCCCTTAGCAGAAGTTCTTCAAAAGGTAATTGATTTGTTTTCGCCGTGAAATGTGTTTTGTGTGAACCGCGATGGTTTATGAATTTATGCTAATGTTAAAAATATTGGAGGTGCTACCCTCAAACAATCAAATGTAGTGCTTTTGCCGTAAAGCTTTTTTGAAATCTGACAACGCTGTGATATTGCCAAGAAGCAGAGCTTTTGATGACTATGCAACACTTGTATATTGATGAATGTTTAATAATTCAACTTTTGGATTTAGAATTTGGCGCCTTGCATTTCACCGGGTAGTGTCGGGAGTGGGCGCTAGCGCCCCACCACTCCCTAAGTAGTTATACCCACAGACTATATCTTAACGGTTTTAGAAACTTCAGAGTGTTTCCTATCCAATAGTACTAATTATGTGCATATCCTAGTTTCTGGGCCTGAGTGGCAGGCATTTAACTTTGGGCATATCAGACAGGCGAAAATTCGGAAAATGGGACCCTAGCCCTAAGAAGTTAATCCTCAGGTTGTCAAATATCTAAATAAATGATAATATTTCAGACGGAGAATAGTCTGTTTAACTGGCAGGTGTCTTCACTGACATTTTTAAAGGCATGAGTGCTACGAGTCTGTAATACCAACATGTTATAAGCAGACCACCGTAGTCCCTGTGCCCAAGAACAGTAAGGCAACCTGCCTAAATGACTACAGACCCGTAGCACTCATGCCTTTAGCCATGACGTGCTTTGAAAGGCTGGTAATGGCTCACATTAAATGAATAGTTTGAGAAACAGACGCCTCACAAGTCCTCAACTGGCAGCTTCATTAAATAGTACCCGCAAAACACCACTCTCAACGTCAACAGTGAAGAGGCGACTCCAGGATGCTGGCCTTCTGAGGCGTCTGTTTCTCAAACTGGACACACTAATGTACTTGTCCTCTTGCTCAGTTGTGCACCGGGGCCTCCCACTCCTCTTTCTATTAGAGCCAGTTTGCGCTCTTCTGTGAAGGGAGTAGTACACAGCGTTGTACGAGACCTTTAGTTCCTTGGCAATTTCTCGCATGGAACAGCCTTAATTTCTCAGAGCAAGAATAGAGTGACGTTTCAGAAGAAAGTCCTTTGTTTTTAGCCATTTTGAGCCTGTAATCGAACCTACAAAGGCTGACGCTCCAGAGACTCAACTAGTCTAAAGAAGGCCAGTTTAATTGCTTTTTTAAATCAGGACAGCAATTTTCAGCTGTGCTAACATAATTGCAAAAGGGTTTTCTAATGATCAATTAGCCTTTTAAAATGATAAACTTGGATTAGCTAACACAATGTGCCATTGGAATGCAGGAGTGATGGTTGCTGATAATGGGCCTCTGTACTCCTATGTAGATATTCCATAAAAAACTGCCGTTTCCAGCTACAATAGTCATTTACAACATTAACAATGTCTACACTGTATTTCTGATCAATTTGATGTTATTTTAATGGACAAAAAATGTGCTTTTCTTTCAAAAAGCGACCCCAAACTTTTGAACGGTAGTGTACATGGTAGGCCGTCATTGTAAATTAGATTTTGTTCTTAACTGACTTGCCTTGTTAAATAAATAAATAAATAAAGACATGGAATCACTGGCCACTTTAAATAATGGAACACTAGTCACTTTAACTTCTTAAGGAGCAGCAAGGTGCGCTGGGGCGCTAGCGCCAAACACTACCAGGTGAAATGCAAGGCGCCAAATTCAAAATCCAAAAGTTGAATTATTAAACATGCATCAATATACAAGTGTTTCATAGTCATCAAAAGCTCTGTTTCTTGGCAATATCACAGCGTTGTCAGATTTCAAAAAGGCTTTACGGCGAAAGCACCACATTTGATTGTTTGAGGGTAGCACCTTCAATATTTTTTCCATTACCATGAATTCATAAGCTATCACGGTTCACACAAAACACATTTCACATCGAAAACAAATCAATTACCTGTTGAAGAACTTCTGCTGAGGGCTTCCCAACTGTCCAACGAAGACAATCCATGGTTCTTTTGTTAGAAAAAGTCATGTATTATATCCATAAATCTCCGTTTGGTTGGCGCGTTAGAATGAGAAAATAGAGTCCATTGAAACGTGAAGAGAACTAGTTCAACTTATACCTATAAACTTGTCCAAGAACAATCAAACATCATTGCTAATGTATCCTTAGGAACACTTTAATGTATATGTTGTATAATTTTTCAACCGGAATATAAACTGGGCGATAGGAAAGGAAAAAACCAAAGAACGCGCCAGCCGGGAGCGCGCATTTTCTTGTAAGGACATCTGTGGGGACACTTCCTTATTCGTCTTCTTCCCTGCTCTAAAAGCAGCTAAGAATAATCAGAACACTTTCTCGAGACTGTTGACATCCAGAGGAAGCGATAGGTACTGCATTCATATGCCTTTATATGGGCATTTTCCTAAGGGAGGGGTTCAAAATTAGGCAATCTGTCAAAACCACTTTTTCCAGGACAGAAATTCCTCGGGTTTTTGCCTGCCATATCCGTTCTGTTATACTCATAGACAAAATGTTAACACTTTTAGAAAATTCAGGGTGTTTCCTATCCAATGGTACTAAATATGTGCATATCCTTTTTTCTGGGCCTGAATGGGAGGCATTTTACTTTGGGCACGCCAGGCTCTCCAAAACGGTCACCTCGTGCGCTGCTCCCTAAGAAGTTGTTTACATACTGCTTTACTCATCTCATATGTATATATTGTATTCTATTCTACTGTATTTAGTCAATGCCACTCCGACATTGCTCATCCTAATATTTAAATTTAAATATATTTACTTTACTTTTAGTTTTGTGTATTGTTGTTTCTGACCAATAAAATGTGATATAATTTGCAATTAGATTTTATTTGAGTTGTCTATAGTCTACGGCTTCATATTCTATTGGCCCACACTTCTGGTTTTGTAGCGTGTGGTGGTTGGACATTGACGATCAGCCATTTTGAAAATAGTATAATTGCACTGTATCTAATCCTTATTTTCTCTCCCTCTTTCTCTCTTTTCTCCTCTGCCTCTTCTGTCTGGATGGGATCCTTCACCTACCTGTTCTCCTCTCTCTCTACCTCAGGTAAGACACAGTCCCCCTTAAATTATAAATCCACAGATATATAATCATTGACAAGCAAATCAAATCAAATGTTATTGGTCACACACATATTTAGCAAATGTTATTGCGGGTGTAGCAAAATGCTTGTGTTCTTAGCTCCAACAGTGCAGTAATATCTAACAATTCACAACATTACACACAAATATAAAATAAAATAATGTATATATATTAGGACGAGCAATGTCTCTTTTTTATTTGTGGGAATACTTGATTAAAATATTTCCTAAATTAAATTTAGCTCAGTTCCTGGTGATTTGTCAATTTTCTTATTTACCAAAAACAAAAATATGTGCATAGACATTTTTTGCATCAGTGTATTTATGTTTGTGTGTAAAATTACTTGTGTGTGTGTTCTCTGATTCTCTGAAGAGGTGCTGCTTTCTTTTTCTCTCTCGCTCTCTCTATCTCCCATTCTCCCTCCCATCTATCTCTCTCCCTCTCTACCTCTCTCTCTCCCTCCCCTGTCTCTCTTTTCCTCTCTCTTTCGTTCCACTGCAGCAGCATCAAAAGCACTGGGATTGCAGTGGATGTAGATGCGAGGGGGGAATGAAAAGAGAGAGATGAGAGAGAAGAGGTAGTAGGGGGGAGAGGGAGAGAGAGCGATGCTGGAAGCCAAGTGTTGGAGGGAGAGGTAAAGAGGGACAAACAGAGAGTCGGATTAGTGAAAGGTGCATGTCAGGTTGAGCCCCCTTTTCTGGATAGAGCTGGCAGCTGGTAACTCTTTCTCTCTCTCTCCTCACCCCTCTCTCGTTCCATTTTTTTCCCCTTGCTTGCTCTCTCCTTGTCTGTGTGTGTGTGTATTCATAGGGCAGATGACACAGTGTTGTGCACAGTCACGGTTGATTTTCCCATGCATATTATGGTCAAGCTTCCTAATCGGAATCTGCTCAACTGGGTGAAAGTGTGTCTATGTGTGTTTATTGCAACTGCTGTATCCTCTTATATTCTCCTATACTACCAGTTCTCCCTCATCTCTCTCTCTTTCTATATGTTGCGGTGCTGCTTTGTGCTCAGCTGTATAAGGCTGTGCGTCATCAACTCTAGCACAGGCAGTGTGTGCGTGTGAAAGTGTGTGTGAATGCAGTGCACTGATTGCAATGGTGGGAATTATAGGGAACAGTCATAGGGCAGAGATGTACACGCGCACACACACACGCGCACAATCACGCGCACAATCACACACACACACACACACACACACACACACACACACACACACACACACACACACACACACACACACACACACACACACACACACACACACACACACACACACACACACACACACACAAGCCAACCTACTCAGGGGAACGCAAACTATCCCACAGGGATTAACACACCGGAGATTTCACAGCAGATCAAGCATGATATTGACACTGTGTGTTTGTATGTACATGCGTGTGAGTGTGCCTGCCTGCCTGCCTGCGTGCGTGCGAGAGTGTGTTCAGAATGAACTAAGCAGCGGTCTTTCTGTGTCCACTGTGTAGTTTGGCTTTGTTTTCTGTAAAAACTGGTTTATTTGTTGAGTAATTAATGTGCAGGAAAGTGTTGGGATTTGAAGTGATAGTGATATAATGTTAACTGGAACAGAGAAAAGAGAAGAAAGATCAGAAAAGGTACATCATCAAAGGCGGTTAGGCTAGGGTCCTGGGTAGGGTTACAAGGCTGTGTGTCGGAGAAAGTAGTGTCCACATCCATTCTGTGCTTCGGTGGTCCACCTTCCAGGATCCATCAACAAATCACCTCACCCACTGCTCTGTCTCCATGGCAACCACTTGACAACCCCATAGCAACCTCATGCTGACCCAGCCAGCCACTGAAGAGGCCCTTGACATGAACCTGGCCCGCCCCCCTGAACCCCTCCATCTGTCATCAGTGGCTGAGAGGCCTGTTTGTCAATCACCCTGACACTTTGATTGGCAGCCGCTACTTACTCATGCACTCCCGAGGCCTCCAGATCTGATATAGGGCAGAAGTGTGGGCAGGGGATGTTATTCTGAAGATGTCGTAGAGGATTTTTAGTATGTGAACATGTGCATGTTTATGTTTAAACATTTAGGTCCACGTTTTTGACTCCGATTCAGCCAATTCCTGGGGTGTATTCATTAGTGCATACCATAGCAAAATGCTTTGCAATGGAAATTGTTATGCAATGAAAACTAACTTTCCTTATTGGACAAGTGTAGGTTAGTCCAATACTCATTTCGGCCGTTTGCTTCTGTTTTGTTCCTAGTGAATACACCCTTGGACTTAAAAGCCTTAATTGGAGATTTCCCATTGAGCCCTTTTTTGTTCAGGAATAGGTTTAAACCGGGATTCAAACTAACCATACTGTGCCAACATAGTGCCAAACATTACTTATATAGGTAATTTACACTTGAGCCGACATCCATCACAGCATTTATTTTATATTATTAATTGTATTTTTTATTTAACATTAACCTTTTTATTTAACCTTTGTTCAACTAGGCAAGTCAGTTAAGAACAAATTCTTATTTACAATGATGGCCTAGGAACAGTGGGTTAACTGCCTTGTTCAGGGGCAGAACGACAGATTTTTACCTTGTCAGCTCGGATGTGAATGTTTTCCCGTGAATGTGATCACACATACACACGCCAAACGGATATTGGAACAATAATCAACAGGACAATGGTGAACAAAGGGCACACTTACACAATTACTAATCAAATGGGGACCAGGTGTGCATAATGACAGTTCCGGAGGGATCCGTGACAGTGTGTACAACACACATTCTTGTTTTAGACCGTATCTGGTATCTGCAGCAATGTTTAAATGTCAACAGATGCTCCCTTTATAATGCACTCATATATACATTTTCTTAGTAAATCAGGTATTTGTTTATATGTTGTGATAAAACAAAGAAAAGTATATTCACCTCATATATACACTGGGAGTATTTGTAGACATTAATGCATTTATATAAAGGGGGGGTTGGGGACCGTGCTGCAACCACCAAAAACTTCCTCTGTCTATGGCTATCTCTAATCATGATCTGCACTCATCTGCCCTGTCTAGACTGTCTCATTTATTATTACTGTTGTCACGTTGTCTTGCATAGTTCAGCAAGTGTGTCAAAAGGATACCCAGTAATTTAAAATCAAAACGCTTGCCTCTAGATGACACCTATCTATACATACTTTACATTGTTTGCGAGATCAGAGATTATCACTATAATCCGAGTGTTGCTTTAATTTCAGATCATCTAAATTATAAACATTTAAACTGTATTAAATCACAACCTTTTTCATTTAAAAAAATAACCAACACCCACCAAAATAAAGTTATCTTTCTTTTCTTTCTTGTGATATAAGTGTCGAGACAGTGCTTTAAATCCCGAATTGGCGTTATTATAGATGCAATGAAAAAACATTGTTTTCAATTGAGACCATTTCAGCCATTACCGGAGTCTCTTTGACAGGTCATTACAAACGTTTCCGCAGACGCAACGCTAATGGCAATGTTAACAAGCAAGAGTGGTAACAAAATATATACTTTTTTAATGTTTTAAGTGAAATATCTTTGGAATGTTCTCCTAACATTCCCTAAAATGTAACAACATTCCCCAAAAGTTCTCATTAGGCTTCCAGGTAATATAATAACGCATGTAATAACCAAAACATTCGTTAGGCCATGGCAAATGTTCTTATAACACAAAAACTGTCCATTGGTACTGATGATTATAGAATGATTGTATAAAACATCCGCTTGATGTTGCAAGAACATTCCTAGAACATTTTTAAAATGGCTGATCCCTGGCCTTGACACTACTCTCTGAGGGTTTTTCAGAGAGTAGACATACGCAAAACAAATTATAAATACATTTCACACCACACACTTTTACAGGTTACATACTTGTACATGTGTGAAGCAGGACAAATATAAGCAGCCCTATTTGACCTTTGAACAATCTGGTGAGAACATTGTGGTGACATCGTAAAATATCTGCTGTTCAAATGTCCTATGAATTAAATAATGTGCAGATTGTCAACATATGAAGTGTAAAAAATATGGTTGTGTTTGTGTGATTAAATGCTGTCCTATGAATGAAATTAGAATGCCATGTGTCTATATATCACTATACAGCCCTCAAATGTGAGTTGCCATTAAATCTGGAGAGAAACATAACAGGGATGTATTCCAATCTTAAGGAGCTAAAAATGTGTGCTGAGAATTTTGTGGTAATATTAGGGAAAACTTAAATATAACATTTTCAAAATTTTCTTAATGTTCTGAGGACCTCCAAGACAAGGTCAAATATTGCTTGAACATCAATGGAATTATGTTAAACCTAATACACACATGCTATGAACATCATAAAAACGTACTTATTTGGAAATTATAATGTATGCACAACATGATTACATGTTCTGGGAACATTTCAAGAATTCAGAAAGGCTGTTCTGTCAACATTCTTGCAACATCAAAGGAATGTTTTCTGCGCCCTGATACAAACATTATCTGAATATCAGCACAACTGGATAGTTTTAGTGTTTTGGGAACCTATCTTTTGGCATATCGCCACAATGTGCCCACAACCTAAAGAAACATTCAGGGAACCTTTAAACAATGTTCTCACCAGACTGTTACCACATTCTAATGAAACATTCTGGGAACCTTTTAAAGAACAGTCAAAATGTGTTCTGGGAACATTCTTATAGTATTAGGTTAAAGTTTTTTGCACCCTAAAAGAAACATTGTAGAATCATCCGCACAACTGGACAGTTTTTGTGTTTTGGGAACATCCCCACAATATTCCCACCAGACTGTTCCCATAACCTAATGAAATATTATGGGAACCTTTAAAGAACAGGTTAATAAATGTGTTCTAGGAACTTCCTTGCAACATCATACGAATGTTTTATTCAAATATTCTATAATCATCAGCACGACAATTTTTTTGTTATGAGAACATTTGCCGCAACCTAACAAATGTTCTGGGAACTTTCGCAGAACCAATTTTGGTTTGCTGGGGAGATGGGCGGGGCATGTGTGTTGCTACAGACGCACACACACACACAAACACACGTATGATTTACAGCACACTACTGTATAAGCATGTCAAGGATCCATCTCTGGTCTGCTCATATGACACGTGAATAGACATTAATATGATCTATTAAAACCCATGATCACAATCATCATATTGATTTATACTCCTCCAATGTTTGCTCTGACAGCAGTCGTGTGTGTGTTTGTGTGTTTGTGTGTTTAGGTGTGCATGTGTGTGCGTGTGCGTGTGCGTGTGTGTGTGTGTGTGTAGCATGTGTGTGTATGATCTTACCCATATAAAACACTGAACAAAAGTAGTGAAACACACATACACACCCTCTCTCTCTTTAAGAACTGCTCATCAAATGGCGGGGTGACACTTATGGTACTACACTGTAGGGCCATGGATGAGGGAAGCTGTGTTGTGAGTGATCAATACCTCGTCAGGAGCCGTTATAAAAGTAGTGACTGCAGTATTTTCTCTGTTGATGTGCTCTGAAGGAGAGTGGAGAGAAGAGTAGGACCATATACAATATATATACAAAAGTATGTGGACACCCCTTCAAATTAGTGGATTCTGCTATTTCAGTCCAACGGATGGATCTGGGTTTGATGGATGCCAGGAGAACGCAACCTGCCCGAATGCATAGTTCCAATTGTAAAGTTTGGTGGAGGAGGAATAATGGTCTGGGGCTGTTTTTCATGGTTCGGGCTAGGCTCCTTAGTTCCAGTGAAGGGAAATCTTAACACTACAGCATACAATTACATTCTAGACGATTCTGTGCTTCCAACTTTATTGCAACAGTTTGGGGAAGGACCTTACCTGTTTCAGCATGACAATGCCCCCGTGCACAAAGCGAGGTCCATACAGAAATGGTTTGTCAAGATTGGTGTGGAAGAACTTGACTGGCCTGCACAGAGCCCTGACCTCAAGCCTATCGAACACCTTTGGGATGAATTGGAACACAGACTGGGAGACAGGCCTAATCGCCCAACATCAGTGCCCGACCTCACTAATGCTCGTGACTGAATGGAAGCAAGTCCCCGCAACAATGTTCCAACATCTAGTGGAAAGCCTTCCCAGAAGACTGGAGACTGTTATAGCAGCAAAGGGGGGTACCAACTCCATGTTAATGCCCATGATTTTGGAATGAGATGTTCGACGAGCAGGGGTCCACATGCTTTTGGTCATGTGGTGTACCTTATTGAATGGTGTAGCAACCTTAAAATCTGGAAACCTCATCAAGAGATTTGGATTGCTTGGCGTATCGGCTAAGGAGTAGGCTTGACTGCCGCTGGACCCGAGTTCGATTTCCAGTCAGAGATATCCACGAATTAACTGCAATATGAAGTGGTTAACAAATGCAACAAACTACCTGGTTAATTAAACAGATTAGGTTCTACCTGAATTTAGATGTGATATTACTTAGAACGCTTCTGTTCGATTTCCATTCTGAAATTTCCTCTTCAGTCTTTGAATGATTACGAGCTTGTGGCAATAGCTCTAATCATGGATTAATGTAAAGAATGACATGATGATCTGTGTGTTCTTGTTCTTTATGTAATGTGGACATTTATGTAACAACGGTGCTGAACAATGCTTTGATTGCAATCCACTTACAGTACTTTTCTCAGCCTAGCAGACTGTACTGTACTCTGTCTGCGTCCCAAAGGCACCCTATTCCCTATGGGCCCGGTTCCGACCAGAGTTAAGAGCGGGGAAATGGAACGTAATTCACTTTTTATGCATTTTTCTCTCTTCCGAGATAGCACGATTCCGGCTAAGAGAGTCGGGGCACTCGGCTGACGTCATGTGGCCCAGGTCTGGGCAGCCTTCGGCAGTATTACTTATGGCTAGGATGCTGGGATTGAGCTCGGCCCGATTCCGGTGTGAGTTATCTGGCCCAAATGTATTACTTGGGGCTCGGGCCGATTGGGGCTACTCTCTGGCAGATGACTACATGGGCTGCTTTATATAATTTCATTAAATAATTTATCTTTACATATTTTCTCATTGTTTCTGTGATCAAAAAATACAATTAACATTTAAATGAAATTCTTTAAGAGTCATGTGCAGTATTTTTGTATTTAGATACTGTCACGACTTCCGCCGAAGTCGGTCCCTCTTCTTGTTCGGGTGGTGTTCGGCGGTCGACGTCACTGGTTTTCTGACCATCATCGCTCCCCCCTTTTTTCATGTGTTCTGTTGGTTTTGTCT
The DNA here is from genome assembly GCA_003317085.1 of Hucho hucho. Classification (NCBI taxonomy): domain Eukaryota; kingdom Metazoa; phylum Chordata; class Actinopteri; order Salmoniformes; family Salmonidae; genus Hucho; species Hucho hucho. The sequence continues at coordinate 1,002,593 of QNTS01000213.1, forward strand.
ATTGTACACACCTGTTGTTAATTTCGCACAATCACGCAACTATTTATATTCCTTCCTTCCCCTCTTCCCATTGTGCGTGATTGTTTGGTTGTACCGTTCGTTCTCGTGTGTTTCCCAGTCTGTGTACTGAGGCTTTATTTGTGTAGTTGCCGGGTTGCTGGTATTTTGCTCCCGTTTACTTTGTAGATCGTGTGGGTATTTGTATTTCACCAGAGTATTTGTTTGTGGACTGGTGAGTTTATTAAATACCTTTTAACACGTGAATTACCTCCTGTGCCTGACTCTTTTCCCACAACTACCACGAACATTACAGATACTTTGTGCAAGGCAGTTGATCAGCATTAAAAGCTTTGTAGATGGAACCTTCTGAGTGGCGCAGCAGTCTAAAACTGCGTTGCTACAGAGGCTGGTTCGAGACCTGTGCCAGCCGTGACCGGGAGACCCATGAGGCGAGACACAATTGGCCTAGCGTCGTCAGAGTTAGGGGAGGGTTTGGCCGGGATGTCCTTGTCCCATCGCGCTGTAGCCACTCCTGTGGCGGACCAAACGCATGCTGTCACCAGGTGACACTGTCACCAGGTGTATGGTGTTTCCAACGATACAAAATGTTTTTTTGAAGATAAATACACAACGCAGAGGATGAGAGGACTAAAAACTTGTACTAATGGTCAATAGGGAAAAGTAAATAGGAGTTGGGTTTCAGTTCAACATCTGTTAGAATCTGTGGAATGTCACTCAGAGCGACGTGTGCTATGTGTGCTACGTTCTGTACATTGAGTCTGGGGCAGGATACTTGTTATGTGGCCATTGGCCAATTTTACTGCAAGGACTTCTGATTGGACAACCCCAGGCTAGGGTGGGGGCTATAAATGGCATCCTGTTCCTTTGTTCAGTGGAGAAAAACTGAGGACAGGGAAGACTGGACGTCTACTTTTCAGCACAACATCTTGATTTGTCCTTCTCAAATAAACCTATTTTTCTCCCCCTGATTTGCTTTGGAGTTTGTGTTATTGAAGAATAACATCAATTGCTAACAGATGAGTATAATTTTTATGTATAAAATGTATAATATTTATTTATTTAACCATTATTTTACTACGCAAGTCAGCTAGAACAAATACCTATTTACAATAATGGCCTACAATAGTAATATTTAAAATGACTAATTTGGGTAATTGTGTATACATTTATTTAAATTTGCATTGTGCCGCTTCTGGGGGATTCTGGTAAGATGCCGGCAAAGTCGGCTGAATTCCGGTAGACAGAAACGGCCCGATATACTTCCACCACCTTTACGCGTAGAGGAAACCATGAATAAGGTCTAGCGAACCTGCCAGTTCAAAGTGGAAAAATATAAACTTTATTATTTCCTGTAGAAATAACACCAAATGAGCAATCCATTTGGATAAGGGAATTGTACATATAAATTACACTTGTTTTAGAACTATTTTACCTTATAATTGCTGGAGACAAAAGGGAAACCAGTCATATGGCAGCAAACTGAAGCATATCATCTTTCCCACAGTAAAGTTCCATTATGCAGAATTATAATTGCACAGCCTTTTAACTTGCAGGGATAGGCACTATCGAATGTCTTAGAGAAAGTTGGGTAGCCTATAATTCTCTCCTATTTCTAGCATGTTAAATATTATAAGTGTCGACCGTCAGTAGGCCTAATAACCACACATATTCAACAGCCAATTTATTGTTAGTTCCATTCAGTAGTATAGCCTACATTGTCATTCAATTTAATTATACAGTTTTGTTAACTTTCATTTTTTCCTCTGTAAATGCCGTCACGGCTGTGTGGTTGTTGCTGAGGATCATTAGTAACAGTTGATAATATAAAAAAAAGACATGTAGGCTAATTAAATTGTTATGGAGTGGTGCACAGTCCAAGCCGTAACCCTTTGAACCCAAGGCATTGTGCAATATTTGGCTGTCATCACACAGTTCCATGGTTAGTGCAGGCAATAGACGAGGGTATAGCCTACTATTGAACACTATTCTCCCAATTGTAATTATATGTCAACTATTCTTCCAACATTACCATGGGTTGAAGAACTGAATGTGGCAATTTTCAGAATTAATCAAACCACTGTTTTCTTTCGTGAGCAAAGGATCTCCAAACCTGTTTTTTTTATGATTCATAAATACTTTCCAAACCTAAATCATCTGCAAGATCAATATTTTTAAATCTCCCAATTTGTGTTGAAACAGGGAGGAAAATGCATATATTTAGATGGCTTTCGTTCATTGGTCCCTAAACCCGTTCTCTCTAGTCTGTAGACAAAATTCTAACAAAAAAAGTACAGCGTATTTAGGGATGGCTTAAGATAAATGAACTGAAAACTCTATTGAATGAAAACTCCACAAAAAAAATTGTTATCCAGCAAGTGGGACGGTTTTCAGTGGTTTAATGGAACTTATTCAGAGCGTGCAAGGTAGCCACACCTGCACAGCGCGCCTGAATAAGGTAAGTGCGTAGAAAAGGCGTGCGTAGGAAAGGTGTAAATTCCTAAATTGGAATCAGCCCTTATGGGCTCTAGTCAAAAGTAATGCACTATACATGGAATATGGTGCAATTTGGGATTCACATTCTGACTCAGATGTACCAAGTCACAAGGACTAACTTTCAAACTGTAGCTTCCGTTGTTGTAATGTAGTTGTTGCTTCATAAAGTATACCATATTATAGTCTGCTTCTCAAATTACTCGCTAAACCTTATATAGTGCACTACGTTTGCCCAGGGAGTTAGTGTGCCATTTGGGATGCAGAACATAGACTGGCAAACTGGAATAGTTTACTGCTATGAGAAAACAGTGGATGATCAAAACGGGAAAAGCCTTTAATGCTCCTTAGCTGGCTCCAGTGGAATATGTTGTGTTGTTGGAGAGAAAGAGAGAAAAACAGTATGTGTGTGAGACAGACAGATTGATAGACATCAGAGTGAAAGCCCCCTGAAGTCCTGTTGAGCAGATGTATCTCTCCATGGTGATAGATTACTCGCTCATTCTTTCTCCCTTCCTCCCCCTCTCTCTTTCTTTCTCTCTCTCATCTCCCACACAAACTCTCACTGTGTCCCCCCCACTTCGATCAATATTTTCTCTTCCTTCTTTTCCATCATGTCATTTCCTCCCTCCATAGAACTTCCTCTCCCTCCCTCACTCTCATGTTTTTTACTGTCTCATAATGTTTGTCCATGTTCCACTCTCAGTCCATCGTCCTCGCTTTTGTATCTTTCCTATTTTCTTGATGTCTCCTATTGTTCCTCCTTTCCTTTCCTCTTCTCCTCTTTTCTCTTTATTTTTTCTTGTAAACAACAGGTGGAAAAAAGTCAGGCTACTATAGTGTTAAAGTGCGTGTGTGTGTGTGTGTGTGTGGGTGGGTGGGTGAGTGAGAAAACGCGTGGTCATGTGTGTACTTTATTTTATTAGGATCCCCATTAGCTGACGCCAATGGCGACAGCTAATCTTACTTGGGTCTGACACATAATGAAAAAGACATTACAGACAAAAGACTTTACAATTTACATACATTTAAAAACATTAACCTCTCAGGGATCACTGCACAACTTGACCGTTTTGGAGAGCCTGGCGTGCCCAAAGTAAAATGCCTCCCATTCAGGCCCAGAAAATAGGATATGCACATATTTGGTACCATTGGATAGGAAACACTCTGGATTCTGTAAAACTGTTAACCATTTGTCTATGAGTAAAACAGAACGGATATGGCAGGCAAAACCCCGAGGAATTTCTGTCCTGGAGAAAGTGGTTTTCACAGAGTGCCTCATTTAGAACCCCTCCCTCATGAAAATACCCATATAAGGGCATATGAATGCAGTACCTATCGCTTCCTCTGGATGTCCACAGTCTCGAGAAAGTGTTTTGATTCTGTTCAGATGAATTAGAGCAGAGAAGAAGAGGGAATAAGGAAGTGCCTCCTTGGAACTCTATAGTAGTGGGCGCGCGCTCTCGCCAAGCACGCTCTGTGTTTTCCTCCGTCTGTAGAGCTCAGTTTATATTCCGGTTGATTTATTATAGTAAATATACGTAAAAGTGTTCCTAAGGATACATTTAAAATTATGTTTGATTGTTCTTGGACAAGTTTATAGGTATAAGTTGAACGAGTTCTAGTCACGTTTCAATGNTCAGCAGAAGTTCTTCAACAGGTAATTGATTTGTTTTTGCTGTGAAATGTGTTATGTGTGTGCCACGCTGGCTAATGAATTCATGGCTATGGGAAAAGTATGTGAGGTGATACCCTCAAACAATCAAATGTAGTGCTTTCGCCGTAAAGCCTTTTTGAAATCTGACAACGCTGTGATATTGCCAAGAAACAGAGCTTTTGATGAGTATGGAACACTTGTATATTGGTGGATGTTTAATAATTCAACTTTTGGATTTTGAATTTGGCGCCTCACATTTCACCGGGTAGTGTCGGGAGTGGGGCGCTAGCGCCCCAGTGATCCCTGAGAGGTTGTCTGTCTTTCACGAAATGTCTAACTTTACCTCAAAACACTCACCCCTCCCACACTTTTTAGAATTTTGTAGAACTCAAATTCCACCCTAAGGCGCCCATTAAATAATAGTTAAGGGTCTGTTATCCCCCCACTTTTGACCCTGTTCCTCCTTGTTAGCCAAATAGCCAACTTTGCCTGAGCAAACAGAAAATTCAACAAAACACGTTTGGCCTTCTCCTTATTTGAATACCTGTACCCCATTATAAACATCCCAACATTAAACCCCCCCCCAACCTCTCACACCGACATTCCAACAGAGACATTAATGGCATTAACCTGGAGCACACAGAAAAGACATGAATCACAGTTTCACTCATAACACAGAAAGGACACCCCTTGTCACGATCGTTGACATAAACCAAGGCCCAGCGTGTGTTGAGTTCCACATATTTAATCAAGTATGGAACATGCAAAAACAACAAAAACTAACAACTAATCGTAACAATGACTTAGAGCACAACAGCACTAGCACAAACACAGTACAATAACCCACAACACAGGTGGGGAGAGGACAACCTAAATAGGATTCCCAATTAGAGGCAAAGAACCAACTCAAAACCAACATAGACATACATAGAAATACCCACTAGTCACGTCCTGACCTAAAACATAGAGAACCCAGAGGGCTCTCTATGGCCAGGACGTGACAGTACCCCCCCTCAAAGGGGGGGGGTCCGGGTGGGCATTTTGGTGTCGGTGGCGGCTCTGGCGCGGGACGTACCGGGCTGGAAAGGCACACCGAACTCCTGGTGCGTGAAGCCGGAACAGGATTCACCGGACTGAGAAGGCGCACTGGACTCCTGGTGCGTGGAGCCGGAACAGGATTCACCGGACTGAGAAGGCGCACTGGACTCCTGGTGCGTGGAGCCGGAGTAGGTCCACCGGACTGAAGATACGCACCTCAGGGCGAGTGAGGGGAGCTGGCACTGGACATATCGGGCTGGGAAGGCGCACTAGCATCCTGGTCCGTGGAGCCGGCGTAGGTCCCACCGGACTGACGACACGCACCTCAGGGCGAGTGCGAGGAGCTGGCACTGGACGTACCGGGCTGGGAAGGCGCACTGGCATCCTGGTGTGTGGAGCCGGCGTAGGTCCCACCGGACTGACAACACGCACCTCAGGACGAGTGCAGGGAACCAGCACAGGACACACCGGGCTGAGAGAGCACACTGGACGTACCTCTCTTTTACATCCCTCCCAAAACTCCCTTATACTCCTCCATTCCGGCGCAGGTCTCACCGGACTGCTGACACTCTCTTCAGGGCGAGTGCAGGTACAATAACCCACAACACAGGTTGGGAGAGGACAACCTAAATAGGATTCCCAATTAGAGGCAACGACTAACAGCTGCCTCTAATTGGGAACCAATTCAAAACCAACATAGACATACATAGAAATACCCACTAGTCACGTCCTGACCTAAAACATAGAGAACCCAGAGGGCTCTCTATGGCCAGGACGTGACACCCCTGCCCGACTCCCGGTTCAACCCGTGCCAACCAGCTGTTAGTGGCCAGGGCTCCATGTAGAACCTTCCACTGGAGGTCCCCTGACCTCTTTGGTACTGGGGGTTTGTAGAGGTCCCTCCATCTAAAACCCACCTTACTCTCCGCCCCACAGACCCCCTGCCACTGATGTGCCTTCACTCCTGTTAGGCTCCTAATGTTCCTTACCTTAATCCTTACCTTAATGTTCCTTACCTTAAAACTCCCCCAGGCTCGGAGTGTTAAAATCTAACAAGTCCTCCAGACCCCCTTGCCAGTTCCCAGTCTCTGCCGTCACCTGCAGTGGCGGAAACATTGATGGCCACTCCCCCTTTAGCCGCCAAACACCCCCCTTACCGGCTCAGACAGTGTCTCCTGGACCTTCTCCAGGAATCTCTCCAGCAGCCTAAGATACTTTATTCCTGTTTGTTGTGCCAGGACTTCCGGGGTTTTCCGACCCTCCTCTCCCAGCAGTCGCAGGTCACCCAGCCTTAGTAAGCCCGCTGCCATCAGTCGCCTCTGCAGGGTGGCCGACTGAACCGATCTCAAAGGGATGGCTGGGTTGTGGAAGATTGGCTCCTCCCACACCCACAGCCCAGGCTCCACATCCCCTTCTTGTGTGGGCCTTAATAACTGCCAGGCCCTCAGCACTGCAGAGTAAAAGTCTGAGAGACCTGCATTACTCAGCCTCTCCAGCTTCATGAGGAACAGCTGCCGGTCCAACCCTAATCCGCCAGCTCTCTTCAGCAGCGCGCATGCTGGTTCCCTCCAGCCGACATCAGTATGGTACAGCAGTCTCTGTGCCGCCTTTAGTCTGAAAGCAGCCACCCTGCTCTCCAGTTCCACCAGGCCCTGTCCTCCTTCGTGGACGGACATGGACAACACTGACGCCCTTAGCCAGTGATGGCCTGACCAGAAAAAATCTGTGAGCAGACTGGCGGGGAGGTTGAGGACAGCCAGTTTATGCCACAGGGAAGATACCACCAGGTTGTTGATTATCAGCCCCCTCCCTCTATATGACACTTGGGACAGGAGCCACCTCCACCTGGTCAGTCTTGACACCACTGCCTGTGACAGCCACTCCCAGTTCTTCCTGACCCACCTCTCTGAGCCCAGGTACACCCCCGAAATGTTAAGCCCTTCACAACCCCACTGCAAACCCCCTGGAAGCGAAGGAGGGGCCCTACCCCGACGCACTCATGCAACTAACAAAATAAATCCAGTCCAATTATTCACAATATTTTCTTATAAAACTCCACTGGGAGTCCATCGACCCCCAGGGCATGGTCGGGGGACATCTGGGTTACGGCCTCTGCCAGTTCATGGGACAACAGGGGAATGTCCATTTCATCCCTATGTGCCAGAGAGAGCTTAGGGAGTTCTGCAAACAAAACTTGAGCACACATAGGATCAAACAATTCTGCCCTATACAACTCAGTATAAAACTCCACAGTCCGCTCCCGCATCTCCCCCACCACAGAGGTCAACCGCCCATCCAAAAGGCGTAGACAATGCATACCCTTGGCTTCAGCAACAGCGCCTCTTCAACCTCAGGAGGCTGAAGAAATTCGGCTTGTCACCAAAAACACTCACAAACTTCTACAGATGCACAATCGAGAGCATCCTGTTGGGCTGTATCACCGCCTGGTACGGCAATAGCTCCGCCCACAACCGTAAGGCTCTCCAGAGCATAGTGAGGACTGCACAACGCATCACCAGGGGTAAACTACCTGCCCTCCAGGACACCTACACCACCCAATGTCACAGGAAGGCCAAAAAGATCATCAAGGACAACAACCACCCGAGCCACTGCCTGTTCACCCCGCTATCATCCAGAAGGCGAGGTCAGTACAGGTGCATCAAAGCTGGGACCGAGAGACTGAAAAACAGCTTCTATCTCAAGGCCATCAGACTGTTAAACAGCCATCACTAACATTGAGTGGCTGCTGCCAACATACTGACTTAAATCTCTAGCCACTTTAAATAATAGGA
>QNTS01000213.1:1010715-1047398 GCA_003317085.1 Hucho hucho
TAGTGAGGACTGCACAACGCATCACCAGGGGTAAACTACCTGCCCTCCAGGACACCTACACCACCCAATGTCACAGGAAGGCCAAAAAGATCATCAAGGACAACAACCACCCGAGCCACTGCCTGTTCACCCCGCTATCATCCAGAAGGCGAGGTCAGTACAGGTGCATCAAAGCTGGGACCGAGAGACTGAAAAACAGCTTCTATCTCAAGGCCATCAGACTGTTAAACAGCCATCACTAACATTGAGTTGCTGCTGCCAACATACTGACTTAAATCTCTAGCCACTTTAAATGCGCCTACAGTATATATGTGGTCTCAATGAAATAGAGTAGGCTGCCTATGCATGAGCGGAGAATCACGTGGCAGTTATCTTTCCAAGGACATTTACTTAAATATGATTAGGCTATAGTTTACTACAGTTTTTATACATGTTAATAATGGAAAGAAGTGGAGGGCACGCAGCCGAAGAAAAGTCACAATGCATGCATACCATGGTGAGCAAGTGTTGCGCATTTTCCTTTTCAATAAATAATGATTACCCATTTAGTTGTCTCTGCATGCAAATCGTCCCCCTCCTAAAAGGTAGGCTATTTGCTATTTGCAAAACGTAGCTTAAGAGAAAGTGCAAGTGTCCACTCTCATCATTCTTGCTGCTACAAGTTCAGTAGCCTTACCTCTCTAGGTGTGAGAGATCAGTTGCACGTATGGTCTCAATTAAATAGAGTAGGCTCAGGCTATAGCCACATGCATTGGCGGAGAAGCACGTGGCAGTTATCGTTCCAAGGAAATTAACTTCCTAAATATGATTAGGCTATAGTTTACTACAAATAAGTATTGATCACCCATATTTGACTCGAAAAAAGTCCTGCTCCTATAAGGTAATAAAACATAGCTCAAGAGAAAGTACAATTGTGAACTCTCTCTCCAATTCTGCTCTCCGCAAACTATGTCTAGCCTATTAGCTGATATAGCCCAGTAATACCAATAAACTAATATAATGGACCACATGAGAATCTCTGGTAATCAAACCAGTGTTTTGTATGGTTCAGTTGCTAAATGACTTAAGTGTAAAAATGACATTTTTTGTGCATTTTGATGTTGCCTATAGGACACAACATTTATGGGACCATGGCTGGCAAGCGAGCTGCGTCACATACGCCTAAAATAACATTGCGAGATTGAGGTTGGGTTCAAGACCAGTTCTTGCAGAAGTGGGTGGAAGTCGAACAGAAAGCACTAGTTGCAGTATGAAAAGCTGCAAGTGCAGGTGGGAGTGCAACGCAAACTACTCTTCACTCTTGTAACCTGAGTTCATTGATTTGTCTTGCTAACAAAAGGACATTTCTTGTAGAAATAAAAGTTGGAAAACCAGAAAAGGGGCTGAGATACTGGACTGTCCTAGGCTAACAAGTGCAGCCACATGGATTTTTTTTGTTTTTAAACCATAAGACAGAGGTGGGGGTGTTAGTTTATTTTAATATTTACCACTGTAGTAGTAAAAATAAAATTTTTAACAAATAGGAGAATGGTTAGATTTGCATTATTTAGAGACCCGCCAATAGTTTTACTCATTTATTCAGGGACTCTGTGACCCTCCTGGGCCCCCTTAATTCTCACTCTGGTCTGGGGCCAAGGCTCACATGCAGCACATACTAACAACATACACATTTAGGGCCCAATCTCGACTTAAGATATTTTTTACATTACCATAATTTCATAAGCCTCCACGGTTCACACAAAACACATTTCACAGCGAAAACAAATCAATTACCTTTTGAAGAACTTCTGCTGAGGGCTCCCAAAGTGTCCAACGAAGATAATCCATGGTTCTTTTGTTAGAAAAAGTAATGTATTATATCCATAAATCTCCGTTTGGTTGGCGCGTTATAATCAGAAATAACAGCGTCGACTCCTCCATTGAAACGTGAAGAGAACTCGTTCAACTTATACCTATAAACTTGTCCAAGAACAATCAAACATCATTGTAAATGTATCCTTAGGAACACTTTTATGTATAAATAGCATAATATTTCAACCGGAATATAAACTGGGCGATAAGAAAGGAAAAAAAACAAAGAACGTGCCTGCCGGGAGCGCGCATTTACATGTAAGGACAACTGTGGGGGCACTTCCTTATTCCTCTTCTTCTCTGCTCTAAAAGCATCTAAAATGAATCAGAACACTTTCTCGAGACTGTTGACATCCAGAGGAAGCGATAGGCACTGCATTCATATGCCCTTATAAGGTCATTTTCATAAGGGAGGGGTTCCAAATGAGGCAATGTGTCAAAACCACTTTTTCCAGGACAGAAATTCCTCGGGGTTTCGCCTGCCATATCCGTTCTGTTTTACTCACAGACAAAATGTTAACACTTTTAAAATTCAGAGTGTTTCCTATCCAATGGTACTAAATATGTGCATATCCTATTTTCTCGGCCTGAATGGGAGGCATTTTACTTTGGGCACGCCAGGGTCTCCACAACGGTCACCTCGTGCGCTGCTCCCTAAGAAGTTAACTTATTCGGTTGTGTAATGCACTCTGCAGGTGTTGCTACCTTGTGCGCTCTGAATACATTTCATTAAACTGCTGAAAACCCTCCCACTTGCTGGCCAACCAATTTTCTCGTGGAGTTTTTATTCAATGGGGTTTATTCAATTCAGTACATTCATCTTAAACCACCCCTTAAATAAGGTGTACCTTTTAAATATAATTTCTTGACAGACTCAATAGAATACATAGAGAAAACAGGGTCAGAATATAGGGATCAATGAAAGAAAGAAATCAATGTATATTTGTTTCTGTTACAGCACCAACTGGTAGATAATAAAATACTCTGATCTTGTAGATCATTTATAGTAATGACCCAAGTTTGGGTAATCCAAAAGTTATGTTACTGATTACAGTTGTGGACAGGTAACTAGTAACTGTAAAGGATTACATTTTGAAAGTAACCTACGTGTGCGTGTGCTCACTCAGTTGTGTGTTTGTGTGTGTGTGTGTGTGTGCACTCACTCAGTTTGGTTTGTGTTCTCTCTCAGATCTGTCTCAGCTTGTCTTTAATCATGTCTCAGATAGAAAAAGTCATTGGGAGCAGCTTTTTCTCTCGCTCTCTCCCCTTTTCCCTCCCCCTCTCTCTTTTTCTCACTCACTGTTTCTCTCTGTTTATCTTTCTCTCTCTGTCCAAACTTTCTCATCTCACCATCTGAGTTTAAATTGAATCTCCTGTTTGGTAATTAAAGCTAATGAAGACAGATTGAGAAAAGAGACAAAACCAATATCCCCAAACACACTCTGTGCCAGGCAGGAATTAACTTTCAATTAAGGACAGCCAAGATGAGGGGAGTGGAAGATGGTAAAACAGCCAACTTCCTCTCTATGACTGCGTCCCAAATAGCTCCGGCCCATATGGCTCCGGTCAAAAGTAGTGAAGGGCAATTCCATGGTAACGGAATTACACTGAGACTCATATTTTTCACTTTAAAATGTACAACAAACAAAAACTATTGATTTAAAAGTTTATGCACAATGACTGCTTTTAACAATTTCCACAGAACATTTTACAAAATACATTTACAGGAAGAACAGTGCAGATACAAAGTTTGGTAACAGAATAAATCTGAGGGAGATGTTACCTTTATTCTGTTGCCAAATGTATTTTTATTTTGAGGGGGTAGATCAGCTTTAATATTGCAGATAGCATGTGGCTTTTATCAGTGTAATTGTCTGCATCAATTCCAATCCCCCATATATTTCTGTAATTATATATATATGTATAAATATATATATATGTTTATATTATTTCAAATATTTGTTTCTTTATTATTTTCCCCTAAAATTACTCCCATAATTGGAGTAAAAGAATTCAAAATATTTTCCTTCTTTATTATTTTCCCCTAACCCTACCACCCCTCCCCTAATTGGAGTAATCTAATCAACAACAACACTTAGGCTTCTGTAACCGGTGTGAAATGGCTAGTTAGTTAGCCAACCTAGGTGTATGTATACTTCCGACTTCAACTGTATGTCGATATTATTCTCTGTGGTACTACCCAGAACATGTCCCAGTCCGTGTGGATTCCGATTGGTCAGACCAGCGTTGAATAGTCCTTAGCACAGGTACATCCTGTTTGAGTTTCTGCCTATAGGAATGGAGGAGCAAAATGGAGTCGTGCTCAGATTTGCAGAAAGGAGGGCGGGGGAGGATCTTGTATGCATCGCGGAAGTTAGAGTAGCAGTGATCCAGTGTTTTTCCAGCGCGAGTGCTACAATCAATTTGCTGACAGAATTTAGATAGCAATGTTCTCAAATTTGCTTTGTTAAAATCCACAGCTACAATAAATGCAGCCTCAGGATATATGGTTTCCAGTTTGCATAAAGTCCAGTGAAGTTCCTTGAGTGCCGTTGTGGTATCGGCTTGAGGGGGGATATACACGGTGGTGACAATAACAGAGAAGAATTCCCTTGGGAGATAATACGGTCTGCATTTGATTGTGAGGAATTCTAGGTCGGGTGAACAAAAGGACTTGAGTTCCTGTATGTTGTTACAATTACACCATGAGTCGTTAATTATGAAACATACACCCCCGCCCTTCTTCTTCCCGGAGAGATGTTTATTCCTGTCGGCGCAACGCACAAAGAATCCAGGTGGCTGCACCGACTCCGACAGCATATCCCGAGATAGCCATGTTTCCGTGAAACAGAGTATGTTACAATCCCTGATGTCTCTTTGGAAGGCAACCCTTGCCCTTATTTCATCTACCTTGTTGTCTAGAGACTGGACATTAGCGAGTAATATACTCGGAAGCGGTGGGTGGTGTGCGCGCCTCCAAAGTCTGACCAGAAGACCGCTCCGTCTACCTCTTCTCTGGCGGCATTGTTTTGGGTCAGCTTCTGAAATCAGTTCAAATGCCCTGGGTGGTTCGGACAAATGATCCACTTCGGGAAAGTTGTATTCCTGGTTGTAGTGCTGGTAAGTTGACGTCGCTCTGATATCCAATAGTTCTTCCCGGCTGTATGTAGTAACACTTAAGATTTTCAGAAGAAAAAAATTATAACTCAATACTGCAAAGTTTCTCTGTCTGCGCCATCTTTTTCTTTTTTGGAGACAATGACGAGGCCCAAACAACGTTACAGAACACAGTAAGCTGAACAATAGATTTGTTTCTATGTGTCCTAACAGATGAGGATTTTTAACCACACTTCTCAGCCTTAAATGTGTTCACTCATGTCGCCGAATTGATAGCTTTTCAGTGGTGCAACTGGCTAAGAAAGCTTTAGGAGGGCGGTCACGTGTGTTTACAAGACAGAGGTCCCGGGTTCTAGTGTGAGTGGGAGCGGGAGGAAGTTGTACGACTAATGAAGCACAATGACTTCCTCCACACGTATTGTTCTTCCGTTCCAATATTCGTAACAGATACATTTTCCCCAAATGGTTTTACACATTCTGCATGAAACACTCAATGTTTGTGTAACACTGTGATCATTGTGAGCTACCCAGCAGGGTTTGGGAAGTGAGTAGAGAAACTATTGGGTGAATATTTAAATGGCAGAGGCAGCGGGAGTGCGAGACTGAGCTATCTGTGTGAACGCTGAAAGGGCAGAGGAAGAGGGAAGCCGAGACAGTGGAAAAGCTTTAACTATCTGTGTGAACGCTGAAAGATCAGAGGCAGAGGGAAGCCGACAGTAGTGGAAGAGCCTGAACTAACTTGTCAGCTCAGGGATTTGATCTTGCAACTTTTCGGTTACTAGTCCAACACTCTAACCACTAGACTACCCTGCCGCCCCAAGAATGGTCCACCACCCAACTTGCCACAACTGTGGGAAGCATTGGAGTCAACATGGGGCAGCAACCCTGTGCAACTCAATATTAGGAAGGTGTTTCTAATGTTTTGTACACTCATTGTATATCTCCCCAGTAGGATCAGTGTAGAGCAGACACTGCATTTTGCTCCTTTGTAGGCGGTGAGGAGTATTTACACACGAAATCTGCACGTTTGCGTTTCGTTCTTTTTGCCATGATACCAGAAGTATCATGGCAAGCAAAAAAAAACATGAAGCAGACTTGAATTCTTGAGGAAAACAGTCCTGATGTTGGAAACAAAGTCTTATGTTGTCACCCAGAGTCACAGAGCCTTTTTGCCATTGAAAATCAGTGTCGTAATATCACGATACTAGTATTGTGACAACCCTACTTTCTACCACTACATTCCTGAGTAGGATTCTACAATATTTGCAACAAATCTGCTAAAATATCTAGCTTGCTGAATGTTCAATAATTCATTTGTAAAGCTTGTCTAACAAACCGCAGACAGACAGTAGCAGTAGAAGTCAGACAGTGTAAGTGGTGCCTGGGGAATGCTTCTAGTTTGTCGACTGTATGAAGTCTATCACAGGATCATCAATAGGCGTTCTGCTAGACTGACTGGACTGTTAGACTGCTAAAATGTTGATTGATCTGTTGCTCATCTTCTCCTTTGGATGTGTGTGTGTTTGTGCGTGTATGTGTGTGTGTGTGTCTGTGTCTGTCTGTCTGTCTGTGTTCATTTGTGCGTGTGTGTGTGAGTATGTCTGTTTCTGTGGGTATGTATGTGTGAGTGTGTGTGTGTGCGTGTGTGTGTGTGTGTGTGTGTGTGTGTGTGTGTGTGTGTGTGTGTGTGTGTGTGTGTGTGTGTGTGTGTGTGTGTGTGTGTGTGTGTGTGTGTGTGTGTGTGTGTGTGTGTGTGTGTGTGTGTGTGTGTGTGTGTGTGTGTGTGTGTGTGTGTGCGTATTTGTTTATGCCGTCTGGTGCAATTGGTGCTCGGCTAGATAATTAAAGAATCCTGATTGCATATTCACGAGTATGGTAATTAGGAATTCCTTTTGCTGATCCACAGTAGAGGCATTAAAAATAGATCAAACTACAAACCCCACCACTGCAGGCCTCCCGCTCCCTCTGTTATGACTGCATCTCTCCATCCTCTCTCAATCTCGCTTTCCATCCCTTCATCTCTTTAATTCCCGTTATCCAGTCGGCCACTAATGCCTCCATCCTGTCTTCTTGCTTGGCCTCCCATTCCCTCTGTTTTGGCTGCATCACTCCCCCTTGCGCTCTCTCTCTCTCTCTCTCTATCTTTTCCTCCATCCTGTCTTATTTCCAGCCCCCACATTCCCTCTGTTCTTCTGTCTCTCTCTCTCCTTCCGACGTCCCCATTCCGGTTTTTAGGAGAGCATTCCTTCTGACAGTGCCCGTCTCAGTCCTCTCTGTCTCCTGGCCCCAGTCAGGACCGATTCTGACAACCAGGAAATTGTGCAGCCTCACTTTCTAGTGCCCACAACTGTACTCTTTCATATTTTTGGTTCTGTTTCAAATTAAGTTACACTCATCTGATCACACTCTTACATATTTGTCACTTTATCACATGCCCTACCAATCCCCCTTACCTTTAAGCTGCCAATTCCCCCTCTCTGTCTCTGTTCTCCCCCTCTCTCTGATCTTTGGTTGGCATGTTCAGGCACACGCCCCATGCAGCACCCAGTCATCAAAGCCTGGGAAACTTCTCTCTTTGCATCGCCACAGCAACTTGAACTTCCTGAGTTATTTTCTGCTGCATAATTGTGTTTACGTGTGTGCATGGTTTGCTGTTGATGACAGAGCCCAGTTGCCGTGGCAGCTCAAGGAGAGAGAAAGAGAGAGGAGACATGGCTCTCAACGGAAGAAAATAATTAATGGGAAAATCCTGGGAGGAGTTGTCGTGACAGGGTAGGAACCATAGTGTTGGTCAGTGTTATCCAGGGGACCCTCATTACATTTGAATACATTTTTCTCTACAGTCTCTGATTCATGCAACATTTAAGCTTCACCTATTCCTCTCTTATTCAGAACATACCGTTGCACAAACAACATGCTGATCTAGGCCTACACCACCACTGGTATTAGGCTATATTAGCTAGCCAAGCTAACATTTGCTCTGGCTCACTTCATTAAGCTAGCTAGCCAGTTAACTAACGATTATTAGCGTTAACACAAATGTTTTGGGCACAACTTGCTAACAAAACACTAATTAAGTAGCTTTCTGCAGAGAGTAAGATACACAAATGAATAGAATAATATATATATTTAGATTAAGAAGCAAAGTGGAAAGCAGCATCGTTTTCACCAACATCTTGTTCCATCTGTTGCATTGACCATGAACGCCAAGTGGTTGAGCAACTTCACTGCTTGACTGACAGGGGCCAGGGTTTGTTGTATGGGAAGCATACTCAAGTATCAAACGCAGTAAACTATAATGCTGCCTTCATGAAATGTGGTAAATTCGTAAATATGAGCATACAGTGAGGGAAAAAAGTATTTGATCCCCTGCTGATTTTGTACGTTTGCCCACTGACAAAAAAATTATCAGTCTATAATTTTAATGGTAGGTTTATTTGAACAGTGAGAGACAGAATAACAACAAAAAAAGTCAGAAAAACGCATGGAAAAAATGTTATAAATGGAATTGCATTTTAATGAGGGAAATAAGTATTTGACCCCTCTGCAAAACATGACTTAGTACTTGGTGGCAAAAACCTTGTTGGCAATCACAGAGGTCAGACGTTTCTTGTAGTTGGCCACCAGGTTTGCACACATCTCAGGAGGGATTTTATCCCACTCCTCTTTGCAGATCTTCTGCAAGTCATTAAGGTTTCGAGGCTGACGTTTGGCAACTCGAAACTTCAGCTCCATCCACAGATTTTCTATGGGATTAAGGTCTGGAGACTGGCTAGGCCACTCCAGGACCTTAATGTGCTTCTTCTTGAGCCACTCCTTTGTTGCCTTGGCCGTGTGTTTTGGGTCATTGTCATGCTGGAATACCCATCCACGACCCATTTTCAATGCCCTGGCTGAGGGAAGGAGGTTCTCACCCAAGATTTGACGGTACATGGCCCCGTCCATCGTCCCTTTGATGCGGTAAAGTTGTCCTGTCCCCTTAGCAGAAAAACACCCCCAAAGCATAATGTTTCCACCTCCATGTTTGACGGTGGGGATGGTGTTCTTGGGGACATAGGCAGCATTCCTCCTCCTCCAAACACGGCGAGTTGAGTTGATGCCAAAGAGCTCCATTTTGGTCTCATCTGACCACAACACTTTCACCCAGTTGCCCTCTGAATCATTCCGATGTTCATTGGCAAACTTCAGACGGGCATGTATATGTGCTTTCTTGAGCAGGGAGACCTTGCGGGCGCTGCAGGATTTCAGTCCTTCACGGCGTAGTGTGTTACGAATTGTTTTCTTGGTGACTATGGTCCCAGCTGCCTTGAGATCATTGACAAGATCCTCCCGTGTAGTTCTGGGCTGATTCCTCACCGTTCTCATGATCATTGCAACTCCACAAGGTGAGATCTTGCATGGAGCCTCAGGCCGAGGGAGATTGACAGTTCTTTTGTGTTTCTTCCATTTGCGAATAATCACACCAACTGTTGTCACCTTCTCACCAAGCTGCTTGGCAATGGTCTTGTAGCCCATTCCAGCCTTGTGTAGGTCTACAATCTTGTCCCTGACATCCTTGGAGAGCTCTTTGGTCTTGGCCATGGTGGAGAGTTTGGAATCTTTGCTTCTGTGGACAGTTGTCTTTTATACAGGTAACAAACTGAGATTAGGAGCACTCCCTTTAAGAGTGTGCTCCTAATCTCAGCTCGTTACCTGTATAAAAGACACCTGGGAGCCAGAAATCTTTCTGATTGAGAGGGGTTCAAATACTTATTTCCCTCATTAAAATGCAAATCAATTTATAACATTTTTCACATGTTTTTCTGGATTTTTTTGTTGTTATTCTGTCTCTCACTGTTCAAATACACCTACCATTAAAATTATAGACTGATCATTTCTTTGTCAGTGGGCAAACGTACAAAATCAGCAGGGGATCAAATACCTTTTTCCCTCACTGTATATGACTCGGAAAAACCCACTTGAACCCACTCCAACTCGTAATTTCTAGGGGGAAACTGGTCTATGATTCCTGTGCTTCGACTTCTCCCACATGCTGACGTCTAAGGAAATTACCTTGATGACAGCATTTTTAGGAATTAAATGCAACAACAAAACATACAGTATTTTATTTTAAAAAACAAGCTATTTATATGTTTTGTGAACACTATCATTTGTTTACGAGCATGAAATCTGTACTTTCCGTTTATGGATGACCCATCTCGTTTGCCACTAGCCGATTGGCGTTTTCAATTCGTTCAAAGCATGTGAATGCAAACAACTTGTGGCCCCATGTAGCAAAAAAACGGACATTTCATGCACCGGAGTGGCATTTCACAATATTGCAGATTTACAGCCTCTTGCGATATGGATATTGCACATGTCAACATCACAATTTTGATATGAATTAAATGAATCGTGGAGCCCTAAGCGGGGACATGTGTGGACAGCCAATCAGACAGATGGGTGGATCAGTGTGTTATATCAGTTTTGTAAATCTTAATACGACCCATTTCGTCGCAGGAGTAAAATAGTCCTGCAGAAGGAAGATTTTAAGGTCTATTTAACATTTATAATCGATGCCAGGGGGCAGCTGGAAATGGTGTTTGCAGGCTAACAATAATTTAGACTGAAGGTCCACTGGGCGTCAGTTAAATAAGTAGCCTCTGTAGGCTACCTGCAGGCTACAGCGAATCTCGTGTGAATTCTTATATGGATTATAATAAATTGACAATATTTGTAGGGGGTAGATGTATATTTTGGAAAAATCTATTTTTTTTTGTTCAAACCTCCTCATTCAAGGGTTTTTCTTTATTTGTACTATTTTCCACGTTGTAGAATAAAACTATAAAATAACACGTATGGAATCATCTACAGTAGTAACCAAAAAAGTGTTAAAGAAATCAAAATATATTTAATACTTTAGATTCTTCAAAGTAGCCACCTTTTGCCATGATGACAGCGTTGCACACTCTTGGCATTCTCTCAACCAGTTTCACCTGGAATGCTTTTCCAACAATCTTGAAGGAGTTCCCACATATGCTGAGCACTTGTTGGCTGCTTTTTCCTTACTCTGCAGTCCAACTCATCCCAAACCATCTCAATTTGGTTTGGGTCGGGTGATTGTGGAGGCCAGGTCATCTGATGCAGCATTCCATCACTCTCCTTCTTGGTCAAATAGCCCTTACACAGCCTGGAGGTGTGTTGGGTCATTGTCCTGTTGAAAAACAAAAGATAGTCCCACTAAGCGCAAACCAGATGGGATGCCGTATCGCTGCAGAATGCTGTGGTAGCCATGCTGGTTAAGTGTGCCTTGAACTGTAAATAAATCACAGACAGTGTCACCAGCAAAGCACCTCCACACCATCACACATCCTCCTGCATGCTTCACAGTGGGAACCACACATGCAGAGATCATCCTTCACCTACTCTGCGTCTCTCAAAGACACGGCGGTTGGAACCAAAATTCTCAAATTTGGACTCATCAGACCAAAGGACAGAATTCCACCAGTCTAATTTCCATTGCTCGTGTTTCTTGGCCCAAGCAAGTCTCTTCTTATTATTGGTGTCCTTTAGTAGTGTTTTTTTTGCAGCAATTTGACAATGACGGCCTGATTCCCGTAGTCTCCTCTGAACAGAAGATATTGAGATGTGTCTGTTACTTGAACTCTGTGAAGCATTTATTTGGGCTGCAATTTCTGAGGCTTGTAACTCTAATGAACTTATCCTCTGCAGCAGAGGTAACTCTGGGTATTTCTTTCCTGTTGCGGTCCTATGAGAGCCAGTTTCATCATAGAGCTTGACGGTTTTTATGACTGCACTTGAAGAAACTTTAACATTTAGTGAAATTTTCCGGATTGACTGACCTTCATGTCTTAAAGTAATGATGGACTGTCGTTTCTCTTTGCTTATTTTAGCTGTTCTTTCCATAATATGGACTTGGTCTTTTACCAAATAGGGCTATCTTCTGTATACCACCCCTACCTTGTCATAACACAACTGATTGGCTCAAACACATTAAGAAGGAAAGAAATTCCACAAATGTACTTTTAAGAAGGCACACCTGTTAATTGAAATGCATTCCAAGTGACTTTCTCATGAAGCTGTTTGAGAGAATGCCAAGACTGATCAAGGCAAACGGTGGCTACTTTGAAGAATCTCTAATAAAAAATAATGTTTGATTTGTTTAGTTAGGGCTAGGCGTCCCGCTAGCGGGACAACTTCCGGTGAAACTGGAGGGCGCTCAATTCAAATAAATAGTCATAAGAATTATGGATATTAAACATTTAGGTACATACAAGTGTCTTTTATCAATTGAAAGCTTAAATTCTTGTTAATCTAACTGCACTGTCCGATTTACAGTAGCCATTACAGCGAAAGCATGCCATGCAATTGTTTTCAGACGGCGCCCCACATCAAAATATTTTTCCACCGGCACAGGTTTCATAAATTCACAAATAGCGATTAAATATTCACTTAATTTTTGAAAATCTTCCTCTGATTTGTCATCCAAAGGGTCCCAGCTATAACATGTAGTGTCGTTTTGTTAAAATCCTTCTTTTATATCCCAAAAAGTCAGTTTAGTTGGCGTCATCGATTTGAGTAATCCACTCGTTCAACATGCAGAGAAAGGAATCTGAAAATCTACCCCTAAACTATGTTTCAACAAGTTAAAATACGTCTCTATTTACTCCTCAGATACCCTAAAATGTAATCAAACTATAATATTTCTTACGGAAAGAAGTATGTTAAATACAAAACCGATTTTAGCAGGTGCGTTCTGACTTCATCGCGCGCGTATACACAAATTTCCAAGACTGTGTCCCTGTACTAAAACTGATATTTCTTATTTGTTGTGTAAGTTACAAGCCTGAAACCTTGAACATAGACTGCTGGCACCCTGTGGAAGCCATAGGAATTGCATCCTGGGAGCTAGAGTTCAGTATGCCCCTATACTTTCCATTGTAAGAACATGGGCTTTCAAAAAATCAGGTTGGTTTTTCTTTGGATTCTCTCCTACCATATCTATTGTGTTATATTCTCCTACATTATTTTAACATTTCTACAAACAGTGTCTTCTTTCCAATGGTACCAATTATATGCATATCCTGGCTTCAGGGCCTGAGCAACAGGCAGTTTACCTTGGGCACATCATTCAGGCGGAAATCGAGAAAAAAGGGGCCTAATCCTATTAACACTTTTTTGGTTACTACATGATTCCAAATGTGTTATTTCATAGTTTTTATGTCTTCAATATTATTCTACAATGTAGAGAAAGGAAAAACCCTTGAATGTGTAGGTGTGTCCAAACTTTTGACTAGTACTCTATGTTCGAGACAAGCAATAGGCAAAATAAATTAATGGTTATCTTAGTGCCTGTGTGGTCCAGTGGGTACAGCTCCTGACAATGGCACACATATGCAAGAGGGTTTTAAAATGGTCCACTAATGCCCTTTTAATTTTTGGAAGAACTAGTACTTTTCTGGTTACTCTCTGTGGGCTGTACTTTTTTGAAGGAAGTAACTACATTTTTTCTCCTTTACATTTGACCAAATCACTTTAGTTACATAGATGTACATTATCAAATCGTCGCTGTCGGATTAAAACTTCCTAAGCAAATGTTGTGATTTTCTTTCTTTTACATGATACTATTGGTTCCCCTTACGTTTGTATAACATTTTACAATCCCTTAACCAATCAAATGTATTCCTTATAAGAGCACATTTTCTTTTCCGACAGTCTCGTTGCCAGTGACCAGAAATCCCGCAATAATGACATACAGCAGGTCTCTCTTCTGCTGAATGAATAATGTTGTTGGTTACACTCGGAACCTGCACAACTCTGATAACAGCTGGTTTATTATGTTTATTGATGTCTCTGTCCAGTCGTGACAACCTGTCGATGATGTCACCGTAGTTTTGTCTGATAACAGACGGTTTATTATGTTTATTGATGTCTCTGTCCAGTCGTGACAACCTGTTGATGATGTCACCGTAGTTTTGTCTCTCCCAATCAATAGTTGTGGAAACAAAAGTTTTTCGCAAATTATCATATATGGATTGCATCAGCTGATGGGTGATTGCCCCATTTTTTGAGGAATTGAGTGCTTCTTCATCTTCCATGTCGGGTAACCCACTGTGTCTAACCACCTCTGCTCTTAACTTTTCTTCAAATTCAACAAACAGTTCTTTCGGTTTTTGAACACATTTGGTTATCTCTCCCCAATTGGTGGTTGCATTGGTCAGACCCTTAAGGAAAACATGTATGGCTCTCCATCCATCGACCACATATTGCTCTTCACCACCCACACTATAAACCTTTTCTTCAAGCATGACATGTTCACGGTTGTTCAAAACAAAGGCTAATAACTGTAACATCATAAGGATGTAGATTGTAGAGTTATAACGCTTCAAATGATCCCAAGTCCTCATACCCACGTCTCGTGGATGCTCCAAAGTTTTTGACTATTCATCCAACTGTTTTGGAGATGCTGATTTATGTGTTATTACTATCACTGGGGGTTTGTCTTTACTACCTTTCACAGCCTGTGTTCTGGTTGGCCTAAGACATCGTTCGTCACCGCTGTCAGTATCTATTTACTCAAAGCCAGGCAATGCTGACCAGATGCTTGAAACCCGATCATCCTTGCGCATCTCAGCCTGCGGGTAGATTGAGGGATCAAAGGCTCCACGGGTGGGGGCCAAGTCTGTTTTTATGACCCTTTCCTGTAATTGTTGAATTTATTCTTTTTAGGATTGTATCTGTTCACCAAGAGCCCTGAAACGTTCTTTATCTCTTTGCAATGTCCTATATCGGTTATCAAGACATAATTTCTCATCCCTCTTCCTTACTTCGGCTAATACAGTTAAAGACCATATTGTTTTGGTCAACGAGTTAGACATTCTCTGCATTTTCCGCCAAGCTTTTTGTATATCAGACAGACTACATATTCCATCTTTGTCAACAATGACAGAATATTTCTTTATTATCTCTTGCCTAAACTTCTCTACTTTGAAATGGTTCTTCATATCACTAGACAGTGAATTTAAAATGTTTTGTATGTTCATATCCGGAGAAGCTGTTCCGCCCTTCTCCAGAGTGGTTTTCTCACCTAACAATGGTATTACATTAACTTCAAAAATGTGTTGTTTGTCACATGCGCCGAATACAACAGGTGTAGATCTTACAGTGAAATGCTTACAAGCCCCCAACAATGCAGTTTTAAGGATATACCCCCCAAAAAGTAAGAGATAAGAAAAACAAATAACTAAGGAGCAGCAGTAAATAGCAATAGCGGGACTATATACAGGGGGTACCGGTTCAGAGTTAATGTGCGGGGGCACCAGTGTCGAGGTAATTGAGGTAATTATGTACATGCAGGTAGGGTTATTAAAGTGGATTTGCATAGATAATAACAGAGAGTAGCAGCAGCGTGGGGGGGTGGGTGCAAATAGTCTGGGTAGCCATTTGATTAGCTGTTCAAGAGTCTTATGGCTTGCGGGTAGAATCTGTTTAGAAGCATCTTGGACCTAGACTTGGTGCTACGGTTCCGCTTGCCGTGTGGAATCTGAGAGAACAGTCTATGACTAGAGTGGTAGGAGTCTTTGACAATTTTTAGGGCCTTCCTCTGACACCGCCTGGTATAGAGGTCCTGGATGGTAGGAAGCTTGGCCCAGTGAGGTACTGGGCCATACGCACTACCCTCTGTAGTGCCGAGCAGTTGCCATACCAGGCAGTGATGCAACCCGTCAGGATGCTCTCGATGGTCCAGCTGTAAAACCTTTTGAGGATCTGAGGACCCATGACAAATTTTTTCAGTATCCTGAGGGGGAATAGGCTTTGTCATGCCCTCTTCACGACTGTCTTGGTGTGCTTGGACCATGTTAGTTTGTTGGTGATGTGGACACCAAGGAACTTGAAGCTCTCAACCTGCTCCACTACAGCCCCGTCGATGAGAATGGGGGTGTGCTCGGGCCTACTTTTCCTGTAGTCCACAATCATCTCCTTTGTCTTGATCACGTTGAGGGAGAGGTTGTTGTCCTCTGACCTCCTCCCTATAGGATGGCTCATCGTTGTCGGTGATCAGGCCTACCACTGTTGTCTCATCAGCAAACTTAATGATGGTATTGGAGTTGTGCCTGGCCGTGCAGTCATGATTGAACAGGGAGTACAAGAAGGGACTGAGCACGCACCCCTGAGGGGCGCCTGTGTTGAGGATCAGCGTGGCGGATGGGTGGAGTGGGTCTATGGTTTCTGGGATAATGGTGTTGATGTGGGCCATGACCTGCCTTTCAAAGCATTTCATGGCTACAGACGTGAGTGCTATGGGTCGGTAGTCATTTAGGCAGGTTACCTTAATGTTCTTGGGCACAGGGACTATGGTGGTCTGCTTGAAACGTTGTTATTACAGACTCAGACAGGGAGAGGTTGAAAATGTCAGTGAAGACACTTTCCAATTTGTCAGCGCATGCTTGTCAGCGCATGCTCGGAGTACACGTCCTGGTATTCTTTTAAAGGTCTTACTCACATCGGCTGTGGAGAGCGTGATCACACAGTCATCCGGACCAGCTGATGCTCTCATGCGTGTTTCAGTGTTACTTGCCTTGAAGTGAACATAGAAGTTATTTAGCTCGTCTGGTATGCTCGTGTCACTGGGCAGCTCTCGGTTGTGCTTCCCGTTGTAGTTTGTTCACTTCAAGGCAAGTAACACTGAAAAACGCATGAGAGCATCAGCTGGTACGGATGACTGTGTGATCATGCTCTTCGCAGCCGATGTGAGTAAGACGTTTAAACAGGTCAACATTCACAAGGCCTCTGGGCCAGACGGATTACCAGGACGTGTACTCCGAGCATGCGCTGACCATCTGGAAAGTGTCTTCACTGACATTTTCAACCTCTCCCTGTCTGAGTCTGTAATACCAACATGTTTCAAGCAGAGCACCATAGTCCCTGTGCCCAAGAACATTAAGGTAACCTGTCTAAATGATGACCGACCCGTAGCACTCACGTCTGTAGCCATGAAATGCTTTGAAAGGCTGGTCATGGCTCACATCAACACCATTATCCCAGAAACCCACTCCAATTTGCATACCGCACTAACAGATCCACAGATGATTCAATCTCTATTGCACTCCACACTGCACTTTCCCACCTGGACAAAAGGAACACCTATGTGAGAATGCTATTCATTGACTACAACTCAGCGTTCAACACCATAGTTCCCTCAAAGCTCATCACTAAACAAGTCCCTCTGCAACTGGATCCTTGACTTCCTGACGGTTAGGGTAGGTAATAAGGGTAGGTAACAACACATCCGCCACGCTGATCCTCAACACGGGGGCTCCTCAGGGGTGCATGCTCAGTCCCTGTTCACTCATGGCTGCACGGCCAGGCACAACTCCAACACCATCATTAAGTTTACTGAGGACACAACAGTGGTAGGCCTGATCAATGACAACGATGAGACAGCCTATAGGGAGGAGGTCAGAGAGTGGTGCAAGGACAACAACCTCTCCCTCAACGTGATCAAAACAAAGGAGATGATTGTGGACTACAGGAAAAAGAGGAACGAGCACGCCCCTGTTCTCATCGACGGGGCTGTAGTGGAGCAGGTTGAGAGCTTCAAGTTCCTTGGTGTCCACATCACCAACAAACTAACATGGTCCAAGCACACAAGGCAGTCGTGAAGAGGGCACAATAAAACCTATTCCCCCTCAGGAGACTGAAAAGATTTGGCGTGGGTCCTCAGATACTCAAAAGGTTTTACAGCTGCACCATCGAGAGCATCCTGACAGGTTGCATCACTGCCTGGTATGGCAACTGCTCGGCCGCCGACCGCAAGGCACTACAGAGGGTAGTGCGTATGGCCCAGTACATCACCAGGGCCAAGCTTCCTGTCATTCAGGACCTCTATACCAGGCGGTGTCAGAGGAAGGCCCTAAAAATTGTCAAAGACTCCAGCCAGCCTAGTCATAGACTGATCTCTCTGCTACCGCACAGCAAGCGGTATCTGAACGCTAAGTCTAGGTCCAAGAGGCTTCTAAACAGATTCTACCCCCAAGCCATAAGACTCCTGAACAGCTAATCAAATGGCTACCCAGACTATTTGCACCCCCCCCCCCCCCCCCACACTGCTGCTACTCTCTGTTATTATCTATGCATATCCACTTTAATAACCCTACCTGTATGTACATAATTACCTCGACACTGGTGCCCTTGCACATTGACACATTGACTCTGAACCGGTACCCCCTGTATATAGCCCCGCTATTGTTATTTACTGCTGCTCCTTAATTATTAGTTTTCTCTTACTTTTTTGTAGGTTTTTTCTGCATTGTTGGTTAAGAGCTTGTAAGTAAGCATTTCACTGTAAGATCTCCACCTGTTGTATTCGGTGCTTGTGACAAATAACATTTGATTTGATAACTATAAAACGTGGGCGAGCATCCACACTGGAGGAAAATGTATATTTCTACAGTAAGCTACATCTGTTAATCAACTGATGGCCCAAATCAGCTCATCAATTTAGCCATGGAAACTCAAACAGTAGATTATTGGTTTGTTACGTGACAAGATGTAGCCTATAGGAATATAATCAAATAACAAGAGAACTATTGCAACCATCGATGGCACTAGATTATCGTCAACTGAGGTCTTGTTAAACCATCAACATGCGCTAAATTCACCCACACAGCTGATGTCTATTGCAACCATTATTGGTCACCTCTACCGTTCCCTAAAAGATGATGCCGGTGTTACTTTAGTCAGAGATCTGTAAATAATGACGAGATGCTCATGTCTCCGCCCTAACAATGGGAGTCTTCCCAAAAGCAGGAAGGCATACGACAAGCTTTGGTCTGCATATTAAGCCCATAGAAACACATTTGGCTTATTTTGGCGGGAGTGAGCCCTCTCACTTGGTCTCTTCCTCTCTGCCTTAGTCCTGCTTGCAACCAAAGTCTTTCAAGATATGTTCGCCCTCTGGTTGGTATTGTCATCTGAACAATTGAGTCCTTTTTGAACAAACTAAGGACGATTTATCTATTTTACAAGCATTCTTGTCACGACTTCCACCGGGGGTTCCTCCTCTGCCTGTTCGGGCGGCGTTCGGCGGTCGTCGTCACCGGCCTACTAGCTGCTACCGATCCCTTTTCCCTCATTGTCTATTGTATTGGTTTCACCTGTGTCTTGTTTAGTTTGTTGGCTAGGGCTATTTAAGTTGGTTAGGCCCGCCTCCTTTTGTGCGGACTTGTATTTCTGTTTGTTGGTAGACGTTTCGTTTTATTCTCATTCACTGTAAATGAGTATTCGGATTTGTTGACAGTCTTTGTTAAGTGCGCCTGTTTGGTGTGTTTCGTGATTGTTTCATTTTCGCACCTTATTAAAAGACGGTTCTGCATTTAAAACCTTTGCTCTCTGCGCCTGACTCCACACCTTACCAGCCTGCCTTGTGACAGAAGCCCGCAACCAAATACAGATGGAGTCAGCAGGAGCAGCTTCTTCCCCTCTCCCTTCGATGGAGGAGCGTGTTCTCCGTCATACAGCCATCCTCCACCGAATTGGGTCGGTGATGGATCAGATGATGGAGAGGATAGACCGATGGGAGAGGAGTGGTCTCCCTTCCTCTCCTCCAGCTCCTCTTCCTCAACCTATTCCTCCAGTGGTGTCCGGATCCAGCGCACTTCGTCTTGAGCCCCCAAGGGAGTACGATGGGACGGCGGCTGGATGCAAGGGTTTCTTGCTCCAGCTAGAACTTTACCTGGCCACCATTCGCCCGACTCCCTCGGGGGAGGAGAGCGTCAGCGTCCTCATCTCCTGTCTAACGGGTCGAGCCCTGGAGTGGGCTAATGCTGTGTGGAGTAGCCCTGACTCCGCTAGAGAAGACTACCCTGAGTTCACCCGCCGGTTCCGGGCCGTGTTCGACCACCCACCAGAGGGCCGAGCGGCCGGTGAACGGCTGTTCCATCTAAGACAGGAGATGAGGAGCGCGCAGGACTTCGCGCTGGAGTTTCGGACCTTGGCTGCTGGAGCGGGGTGGAACGACAGGGCTCTAATGGACCACTACAGGTGTAGTCTCCGGGAGGACGTCCGAAGGGAGCTAGCCTGTCATGACGCTACCCTCTCTCTGGATGAGTTAATAGACATGTCAATCCGACTGGACAACCTGCTGGCTGCTCGCGGGCGGACTGAGAGGGCTCTGTTAGTTCCACCTCCCGCTCCTCCTGGTCCTATTCCTATGGAGTTAGGGGCGACTGGTTCAAGGGGGACCGGAGGAGGAGTCTCCTCTTGCACCAATTGTGGTCGGAGAAGACACACTACCGATCGGTGCTGGAGGAGCTCTTCTGGGGGTCGAGAGGGCAGGCAGAACACTACTCGGTTACCCCAGGTGAGTCAGCACCAAACTCACCCAGAACTCCCTGTTGGTCACATGTTTTTACCTATCTCTTTCCCTGATTTTTCTCCCTCTCTCCAGCATAAGGCGCTAGTCGATTCAGGCGCAGCTGGAAATTGTATAGAGCGCGGACTCACTTTTAAATTAGGGATTCCGCTAGTGTTAGTTGATCAACCTATCCCCGTGCACTCCCTAGATAGTAGACCGTTAGGGTCAGGGCTGGTCAGGGAGATTACGGTTCCACTGTACATGGTAACACAGGGGTATCATAGGGAACGGATTAGTCTGTTCCTTATTGATTCACCTGCGTTTCCGGTGGTGCTGGGGATTCCCTGGCTGGCTAGTCACAACCCCAGGATTTCGTGGAAACAGGGGGTTCTTCAGGGGTGGTCAGAGGAGTGTTCAGGTAGGTGTAGAGGAGTTTCCATCGGTGCCACAACGGTGGCGAGTCCAGACCAGGTTTCCACTGTGCGCATCCCCTCAGAATATGCCGATTTGGCTTTCGCCTTCTGTAAAAAGAAGGCGACTCAATTACCACCTCATCGACGAGGGGATTGCGCGATAAATCTCCAGGTAAACGCAGCACTTCCTAGGAGTCACGTGTACCCGTTGTCACAGGAGGAGACTGTGGCTATGGAGACATATGCCACTGAATCTCTGAGACAGGGGTACATTCGGCCCTCCATCTCACCCATCTCCTCGAGTTTCTTTTTTGTGAAGAAAAAGGAGGGAGGTTTGCATCCGTGCATTGATTATAGAGGTCTAAATTCCATCACAGTGGGATTAAGTTACCCGCTACCTCTTATCGCTACGGCGGTGGAATCATTTCACGGAGCGCGTTTCTTCATGAAACTGGACCTCAGGAGCGCATATAATTTGGTGCGTATCCGGGGGGGAGATGAGTGGAAAACTGCGTTCAGTACCACATCTGGCCATTATGAGTACCTCGTCATGGCGTATGGGTTGAATGCGCCAGCAGTCTTTCAATCTTTCGTGGACGAGATTCTCGAGACCTGCACGGGCAGGGTGTGGTGGTGTATATTGATGATATCCTGATCTATTCCGCCACACGCGCCGCTCATGTGTCTCTGGTGCGTAAGGTACTTGGACGACTGCTGGAGCATGACCTATATGTCAAGGCGGAGAAATGTGAGTTTTTCAAACAAGCCATTTCCTTCCTGGGTTATCGTATTTCCACCTCTGGGGTGAGGATGGAGTGTGACCGTGTTACAGCCGTGCGTAATTGGCCGACTCCGACCACGGTAAAGGAGGTGCAGCGGTTTTTAGGGTTTGCCAATTATTACCGGAGGTTTATCCGGGGTTTTGGTCAGGTGGCTGCTCCCATTACCTCACTGCTGAAGGGGGGCCCGGTGCGGTTGCGATGGTCGGCGGAGGCGGACAGAGCCTTCAGTCGCCTGAAGGAGCTTTTCACCAAGGCTCCCATGCTGGCTCATCCGGCCCCTTCTTTGGTGTTCATAGTGGAGGTGGACGCGTCCGAGGCTGGTGTTGAAGCCGTGCTATCACAGCGCTCGGGGGCGCCACCGAAGCTCCGCCCCTGCGCTTTCTTTTCGAGGAAGCTCAGTCCGGCGGAGCGAAACTATGATGTGGGGGACCGGGAGTTGCTCGCTGTGGTTAAGGCTCTGAAAGTGTGGAGACATTGGCTTGAGGGGGCAAGGCATCCTTTTCTCATCTGGACTGACCACCGTAATCTGGAGTATATCCGGGCAGCGAGGAGACTGAATCCGTGGCAGGCTAGGTGGGCTATGTTTTTCACTAGATTTCAGTTTACTATTTCTTATAGACCAGGTTCCCTTAATACGAAGGCTGACGCACTGTCCCGTCTCTATGACACTGAGGAGCGGTCAATCGAGCCTACCCCCATCCTTCCAGCTTCATGTCTGGTAGCACCGGTGGTATGGGAGGTGGACGCGGACATTGAGCGGGCGTTACAGTTGGAACCTGCGCCTCCAGAGTGTCCAGCAGGTCGTCAGTACGTGCCGCTTAGTGTTCGCGATAAACTTATTCCGTGGGCTCATACGTTACCCTCTTCGGGTCATCCGGGTATTGAGAGGACAGTGCGGAGCCTTAGGGGGAAATACTGGTGGCCCACTTTGGTTAAGGACGTGAGGTTTTATGTCTCCTCCTGTTCGGTATGCGCCCAGAGTAAGGCTCCTAGACACTTACCTAGAGGGAAGTTACAGCCCCTCCCCGTTCCACAACGACCGTGGTCTCATCTGTCGGTGGATTCACTAATTCACTTCGTCACTCCTCCACTAACATGTCACCGTTCCAGTGCGTGTTGGGCTACCAGCCGGTCCTGGCACCGTGGCATCAGAGCCAGACTGACGCTCCTGCGGTGGAGGAGTGGGTGCAGCGCTCAAAGGAAACCTGGAAAGCCGTCCAGGACCATATCAAACAAGCTGGTGGGCGGCAGAAGAGAAGCGCTGACCGTCACCGCAGTGAGGCCCCCGTGTTTGCGCCAGGGGACCGGGTCTGGCTCTCGACCCGGAACCTGCCCCTCCGCCTGCCCTGCCGGAAGCTGGGGCCGCAGTATGTAGGGCCATTTAAAGTCCTGAGGAGGATAAACGAGGTGTGTTATAGGTTACAGCTTCCTTCTTACTACCGTATTAACCCCTCGTTTCATGTGTCTCTCCTCAGGCCGGTGGTAGCTGATCCCCTGCAGGAAGGTGAGGTGCTGGGGGTCCCTCTGCCCCCTCTAGACATCGAGAGGTCCCCGGCGTATGCAGTCCGCTCCATTCTGGACTCTAGGCGCCGGGTGAGGGGTCTACAGTACCTCGTGGACTGGGAGGGGTACGGTCCGGAGGAGAGGTGCTGGGTACCGGTGGAGGACATCCTAGATCCATCACTGCTGAGAGAGTTCCACCGCCTTCATCCGGATCGCCCTGCGCCTCGTCCTCCGGGCCGCCCTCGAGGCCGGTGTCGGCGCGCTGCGGGGGCCGCGCGTCAGGGGGGGGATTGTCACGACTTCCGCCCGAACAGTGCATCCTCTGCCTGTTCGGGCGGCGTTCGGCGGTCGTCGTCACCGGCCTACTAGCTGCTACCGATCCCTTTTCCCTCATTGTCTATTGTATTGGTTTCACCTGTGTCTTGTTTAGTTTGTTGGCTAGGGCTATTTAAGTTGGTTAGGCCCGCCTCCTTTTGTGCGGACTTGTATTTCTGTTTGTTGGTAGACGTTTCGTTTTATTCTCATTCACTGTAAATGAGTATTCGGTTTTGTTGACCGTCTTTGTTAAGTGCGCCTGTTTGGTGTGTTTCGTGATTGTTTCATTTTCGCACCTTATTAAAAGACGGTTCTGCATTTAAAACCTCTACTGTGGCACTATACCCCACACTTTATATGAATGGAAACTAACTTTGGTGTACTGTTATTTTATTTGTTTACTATTTATGTTATCCAAAAGTGTCTGGTATGGTCCTATCTTATCAATAAACATAAAAAATGACCCTTCTCTGACCATATTTGAAATGTCTAACTACATCAAGTCAATCTGGAGATTGCATTTTTTGTGCCATAAGGGGTTGGGCCGGAATTGAACCCACGCCAACGTGGTAGGCCTTTATGTGCCCTACCTGCTAGACCACCCCAGGCCACAATTGAACAAAATGTAGACCGTTAATTCGTAACCTTAGGACACACTAGACACTTGTATGTCTTAACATAGTGGAGACCAATAACTATATTGTGTTTTTAAGCTATATTAAACAACAATTGTTGACGTGTATGGCTGAATTTAGGACATATTTTTGTACATTTGAATGTTGCAGTAACAGGACTTAGCCCTATAGCATTTGAGCGAGCGAGACAGAACATTATTTTAAGATAGCGAGCCCTGATCCCAATGACTCGACTGCCCCCAAATGGAGAGAAAGAGAACTTATAATTTGAAGCAGGGAAATTCTCTGCAACAAAAGAGTGATCATGTTATGATCCGACATCTGTACATCTACAAACACACATACCGATACACACACACACACACACACCAGATGTTGGCTGCTGTATGTACATATTAGTGTTGACTGGCCCCCAGGCTCTCTGGGATTGCCCCTGGTCATTGTGTAACCTGGCGACAGTCTCTGTCGCAGCAGCGTGGTACACCCACGACAGTGGTATGCCCATGGGATGTGTGTTTGTGTGTGAGTGTCTGCGTACATGTGTGTGTGTGTGTCTCTGTGTGTGTGTGTGAAATAATGGTGGTGCTGTTGGTAGTCGTCTCATGGTTGAAGCAGTATAATTGCTACAACTTTGTTACACCATAGAACAGAACTCTGGAGTTGTGTCCCAAATGGCACCCAATTCCCTACATAGTAAACTACTTTTGACCAGCCCTGTAGTTCACTCTATCAAGAATAGGGTGCCATTTGGTACGCAGGCTGTATCTCATCATGTTGGACCTAGAATACTACACACAGACAGGACTGGAAAGGAATCCCTTATCAGTGGTTGCAGTTGAGCAATTCCACTGTAAAATTATGCTGAGACTTTTCTGAGCATCATTCTGTTACTGTGCAATTGCCCAGTTGCGTAGTTGTCTTAACATTTAAGTGACTGAGAACATGA
Organism: Hucho hucho; assembly: GCA_003317085.1. Lineage (NCBI taxonomy): Eukaryota > Metazoa > Chordata > Actinopteri > Salmoniformes > Salmonidae > Hucho > Hucho hucho. Next base: position 1,035,633 of record QNTS01000213.1, read on the forward strand.
CGCACATTACACCCAGTACATTTCCTACAGTGCTTTACTCAAGCTCAGTAGCAACTCCCTCAATATTGCTTCATCAAGGTTTTTTATCCCCAACATGAAGTGGAATACTCCTCCATGGCCATATTGGACATAAAGTTTCTCGTAGGAGTGCTGATCTAGGATGAGTTTTGCCTTTTAAATCATAGTGAATAAGAGGTGGGACCTGATCCTAGACTCTTACACTTTGTGAATATGGACCCAGCTCTTTTAATCACTTCTCTAAATCTTCAACGTATTGCTCTCTGCTAACTAAGTAACAGCAAAAAGAAAGAGAGAAAATATGTTTTGATCTCATTCCTGAGATATTCACCTACACCAATGGCTGTATGTATCAAGCAGAGTATGAGTGCAGATTTAGGATTAGGTCTCCTCTGTCCTTATCTCATTCATTGTCATCTAAATGGGAAAACTGAACCTAAACCAGCACTCCTACTCTGAGACCTGATCCTAAAGAGTAGAGAAAAGAAGAGAGATTGAGAGAGAAACAGAGTAGAGAGAGAGGGGGAAGGAAAGAAGAGAGAGAGGAAGAAGGAGAGATGGGGAAGGAGATAGAAAAAAATCATAGTTTGAGAGAGAAAAAGACAGAGAGAGTGAGTGCTCTATTTTCGGCTGGAGATAAGTGTCAAATGCACGTTAGTTTGCAATTTCGGCATGTAAAAACTGCAGCACTGGCATTTTCCAGCTCTTACACCAGGTTCAGCAATTTACCTGTCTAACATCAGCTGGCTTGCACTGAGGTGGGAGGGGTAGAAATATTTGAGATGTGTACAAAACGTACGCCAATATGCCGATTTCAGTGAGCGCAACTAGGGAAATTTAAGACCGACCAAAACCTGGTCTTAGTGGTAACGCAATTGGTTATGGTATTTATTTTTCCAGTCGAGGATCGCCAATGTTTTATTAAAATCTCATGAGCAGTAAAACAGTCAACAGACTTTCCCGTTTTTATTTATATTGGACATTATTTTTATCCAGCTTCTGTGAAACATTTGGACTCATTATGTCCGATGCCCATTGCATGAAAGGTATCAGTGATTGTAGGAAGCCTGTTTAGGAACATAACGTTATTTAAAAAGACAGCTTATTTTATATATTTTTTTTTTATTATGCATCCTCCACAATACATTTCCTCTGTTGGACCTAACTGTTAAATTACAGACATTCTGATCACTGTCAATGATGCTGAATCCACTTGTTGGCTATCAAATCAAATCAAATTTTATTTGTCACATACACATGGTTAGCAGATGTTAATGCGAGTGTAGCGAAATGCTTGTGCTTCTAGTTCCGACCATGCAGTACTATCTAACAAGTAATCTAACAATTTCATAACAACTACCTTATACACAGTGTAAAGGAATTAATACGAGTATGTACATATAAATATATGGATGAGCGATGGTTGACCGGCATAGGCAAGATGCAGTAGATGGTATATAGTACAGTATATACATGTGAGATGAGTAGTGTAGGATATGTAAACATTATATAAATGGCATCGTTTAAAGTGGATAGTGATACATTTATTACATCCACTTTTTAATTATTAAAGTGGCTAGAGATTTGTGTCGATGGCCGAACGGCATAGGCAAGATTCAGTAGATGGTATAGAGTACAGTGTATACATTTGATATGAGTAATGTTGGATATGTAAACATTATATACAAAATTGTTTGTGGCTAGTGATACATTTGTTACATCCAATTTTCTTTATTTAAGTGGCTAGAGATTTATTCAGTATGTTGGCAGCAGCCACTCAATGTTAGTGGTGGCTGTTTAACAGTCTGATGGCCTTGAGATAGAAACTGTTTCAGTCTCTCGGTCCCAGCTTTGATGCACCTGTACTGACCTCGCCTTCTGGATGATAGCGGGGTGAACAGGCAGTGGCTCGGGTGGTTGTTGTCCTCAATTATCTTTTTGGCCTTCCTGTGACATCGGGTGGTGTAGGTGTCCTGGAGGGCAGGTAGTTTACCCCCGGTGATGCGTTGTGCAGTCCTCACTACCCTCTGGAGAGCCTTACGGTTGTGGGCGGAGCAGTTGCCGTACCAGGCGGTGATACAGCCCGACAGGATGCTCTCGTTTGTGCATCTGTAGAAGTCTGTGAGTGCTTTTGGTGACAAGCCGAATTTCTTCAGGCTCCTGAGGTTGAAGAGGCGCTGTTGCACCTTCTTCAACACGCTGTCTGTGTGGGTGGACCATTTCAGTTTGTCCGTGATGTGTACGCCGAGAAACTTAAAACTTTCCACCTTCTCCACTACTGTCCCGTCGATGTGGATAGGGGGGTGCTCCCTCTACTGTTTCCTGAAGTCCACGATCATCTCCTTAAACTGGCTAGTGATACAGAGATGGCTGCCTCGCTTCGCGTTCTTAGGAAACTATGCAGTATTTTGTTTTTTTATGTATTATTTCTTACACTGTTACCCCAGGAAATCTTAAGTTTTATTACATACAGTCGGGAGGAACTATTGGATATAAGAGCAACGTCAACTTACCAACATTACAACCAGGAATACGACTTTCCCGAAGCGGATCCTCTGTTTGGTCCACCACCCAGGACAATGGATCGGATCCAGCCGGCGACCCAAAACAACTGCGCCGCTTCTCGTCAGGCTCCATAGACGGGCACATAGCCCACCGCTTCCGAGTATACTACTCGCCAATGTCCAGTCTCTTGACAACAAGGTAGACGAAATCCAAGCAAGGGTTGCCTTCCAGAGAGACATCAGAGATTGTAACGTTCTTTGCTTCACGGAAACATGGCTCACTCGGTATACGCTATCAGAGTCGGTACAGCCACCTGGTTTCTTCACGCATCGCGCCGACAGAAACAAACATCTCTCTGGTAAGAAGAAGGGCGGGGGTGTATGCCTTATGATTAACGAGACGTGGTGTGATCATAACAACATACAGGAACTCAAGTCCTTTTGTTCACCTGACAAGCCTGTGGACTTGTGTGGAATTTTACTCAGGAACTTGTATGCATTTAGGCTTTTATTACTTGGCCTTTATTGTTATTTTATTGTGATTATTTTCGATCAGAGTCTTAGGAAACCTTTTATGGTTATTTCTCACGTTGATTGATAAGCTGAAAACAAACATGTTGCAGTTGCTATTGTCAACCCTTGACTCTTACACTGGGGATTATGCATTTATGGTCCGATGCCCCTTAAATGCAGATAATGTATTTTTTTCCCCTTTTACACCGTGTAACTGGCGACCCGGGTCAGCCTGCAGGCACCCGGCCCGCCACGAGGAGTCACTAGGGTGCGATGAGCCAAGTAAACCCCCCCCGGCCAAAGCCTCCCCTAACCCAGACGACACTGGGACAATTGTGCGCCGTCCTATGGGACTCCAGGCCACGGCAGTTGTGGCACTGCCCGGGAATGAACCCGGGTCTGTAGTAACGCCTTAGACTGTTGCGCCACTCAGGAGGTCCCAAAATGCAAAGAACTTTGAGTGTGAGAAACCATCCGCTTGCCCCGCTATTGCACTGAAGAAGTCTGCCCCTATTCCCCATTTGACATTGGAGAAACTGCACGTTTGCATGTCTGGATTGTTCTTTCAGTACTTAACAATGTCTCTGGACTGTACGCTCCTTTTGAAATACGTTGTGTTAAAAACTCTGGTTCCTCTGGACTATGGTTGTAATACTGTCTGAATACAAATGTTGTAAAATCTGATCTAGACTTGCAATTATTTTGCTGCTTTTACTGTCAGTAAAAAGTCCTGACATTTCTACCCTATCTGAATTAAAATGTCAGAATTGCCTGAAGTTTCTGCAGACCCAGATGTACTTATGCTTTATGAAACCTGCCAATAAAAATGGATCACTGAAAAAGACATTTGCATTGATGGTTGCAATGTTTTTTGGTTAGATCGCAAATCTAAGGGTTGTGATGTTGCTATATACATAGTTTCTGGTGACCATTCTGTGTGTGTGTGCCTCAAGGATCAATATTAAGTCCCCTATTGTTCATTATATATATTAACAACATTGGGAGACATATTGACACAGCTGATGTACATTTTTATGAGGAAGACACTGTTCTCTATTCCATTGGCAGCAGTTTGACTGATCCAGCTTTAATCATCATTCAACAGAATCTGTATGATTTGAAGCTTGTTCTGAATTCCTCTAAAACATAATGCATGGCATTTTTCAATACTAAATACTATGAAAACCATGTAATTACTACCTTAGAAGGGCATTCTATGGACCAAGTCAAAACATACTAATATCTAGGAGTTTGGGTGAGTGAAAAGTTGAGCTTCACCACTCATGTAGAGAACCTTGTCAGGAAACTCAATCTGCATATTGGGTTTTATTACCGGCACAAAACTTGTTTTGCCTTAGCTGCCAGTAAATAGGTCATTCGTTTTACTATTCTCTCTGTGTTGGACTATGGTGATTTTATGTGCAACCATCAAGCTCTACACTGAAGGCTCTTGATTCTGTGTATCATACAGCCCTTCATTGCGTCACCAATCAGAGACATCTAACTCACCATTGTGATCTCTACAGTGCTGTCGGGAGGACATCCCTAGAAACATGCAGGCTCAAACACTGGTACATTATTATTTTTAAGCTAATTTGAGGAAAACTGCCATTTTATCTATCCTCTCTTCTAGCTCGAAATTAAAACACATACAATCTCAGAATCTCAATCTTGTTTTATGCTAACAGTCCCGAAAATTAGAACCGAGCATGGCAAAAAGTCCTTTCATTACTCAGCCCCATTGTAGTATCTTGAATAGACCAACATATAATTGGAGGACACGGGATGTAATCTTTACTTGTCATTTCTTAGGAACTGATTTACACCACTATCTATCATGGAGACCAATACTCAACTAACTATATTGCTCACAGAACGGTCACCAACCTAGGACCAGTGATAGCGCCGCCTATGGGTGAGATGAGCCAGCATCATTTACCACTTCATAACACCAATGGTCTTGGAATTCCCTTCAAGCCAACCTAGAACTCCAGGACATGGTGTCCCTGGAGAGTTCAAAGGTCAAATAGATCAGACGTAGTTGTTACCCAATGTCACTAGATTGCGTTGCCTTATGTAAAGCAGCATGTTGTTTTACGTCACACACACCACACACACATCCACTATTTGTTTGCTGTTGTATTTGTGCTGTAGCCAGTGTCTTCTGTCTGTGTTGTCCGTTTTGTCTTACATCGTTTTTTTGTTTGTATTTTATCCCAGCCCCCGTCCCCACAGGAGGCCTTTTGCCTCTTGCCAGGCCATCATTGTAAATACAAATTTGTTCTTTAATCGACTTGCCTGGTTAAATAAAGGTTAAATAAAAAAAAATATAACACACAGTCAGGGTGTTCCTCCTTGGGAGGGCTGGCCACTCCCAACACAAATCAGGTCTCTCCCATAGGCATTAGACATATGGGTGAAGGGTGTGGCAAACCAGTATTTTTGTCCAGAGCCCCCCAAGGGTAGCTGTACAATTCAAACTTTTGAGTTTTGCAAAGAAAAATCTTCAGAGGTTGCCGCACCAAGCCTCTGATAAAGGGCTCTCTTGGTTATCATACCCAAGGTCCCTTAAGGGGAAAGTATATTTACTCACAGCTTTCATATCTGTTTCGAGGACTTTCATTTCATTTGGAGGCCTTGCTATAATTTCCTTTGCAACAAATACAGCAATAGAAATGTAATCCTTTTAAGCTGGTCTCTTTTATGGACACAATCAATACTCACTTATGAGTCCAAAAGCAGAGTCTCGGGAGTGGATGTGGTACTCAGTGAGGCTGTCTAACATTATGTCTCTACCTATTTTCCTTCCAGCTTTTATGGCATAACACTGAAACCACACCGGTCATGTTGTGTATAAATGCATACATTTCACCCACACTGCTCGAGCGTGTGAACGAGTGTCTGCGTAGCCAAGCCTTAAAATAGAGCTTGATTCTACTTGACACTCTCAATGTGGAGCAGCCTTCTGCAAGTCCCGCCTCTCCCATCTCCTCATTGGTTCTCACAACGAGCATACTCCCTGTAAATAAAACCAATGTGGGTGCTTGAAAGATGGATGAGGAGAGATTAATCGTGGAAGTAGAGAAGTGCACGCTTTTATGACCCGGCTTAAAAATTCTACAAGGATCCAGCGAAAAAAGGTCCCTTAAGGGGAAAGTATATTTCACCCACACTGGAGAGAGATTGCGAGGACCATGTTCATTTCAGGTAAATTTCAAGTAAAACAAGTTAGCTAGCTAAATGTGAATGTCATGTGTGCTGTATACCTCTTTTTCTTTTTACAGAAATCCTCTGTAGCCAAAAGTGTCATGAGTCATGGTGTCAAATTACATTGTTGTATTTACATTTTTTACGTTTCATGGGTTTATTATTTTTTGTTGTTGGAATAGTGGTGGAATGGTAGTTGTAAATTGTAGAATGAATAGACGAAACAAATTAAGAATATGTTGTCAAACGTGTACATACTGTCACATTTTAATAAACATGACCGGTAGAATGTTTTTTAACAACAGTCACAAACACACACACCGTAAAAGAAGTGTAGCTTTTAGAAAGTTGGTTATACTCTTAAGGATCCGCCCCTTTTTTTTCAATTTTCATCTAAAATGACATACCCAAATCTAACTGCCTGTAGCTCAGGCCCTGAAGCAAGGATATGCATATTCTTGGTACCACTTTGAAGTTAGTGGAAAGGTGAAAGGAATGTAGGAGAATATAACACAATAGATCTGGTAAAAGATAATACAAAGAAAAAACAAACCGTTCTTTTGGATTTTATTGTACCATCGTCTTTGAAATGCAAGAGAAAGGCCATAATGTATTATTCCAGCTCATGTGCAATTCAGATTCTGGTCACTAGATGGCAGCAGTGTATGTGCAACGTTTTAGATTGATCCAATGAACCATTGCATTTCTGTTCAAAATGTTGTATCAAGACTGCCAAATGTGCTAATTTGTTTATTAATAACTTTTCATGTTCAAAACTGTGCATTCTCCTCAAACAATAGCATGGTATTATTTCACTGTAATATCTAAAGTAAATTGGACAGTGCAGTTAGATTAAGAAGAATTTAAGCTTTCTGCCAATATCAGGTATGTCTATGTCCTGGTACATTTTCTTGTTACTTACAACCTCATGCTAATCGATTAGCCTACGTTAGCTCAACCGTCCCGTGGCCGGGACACCGATCCGGAGAAGTTATAAAAAAAGTATAGGCTAAACAAAGTTTTCTGTTACTAAACTGTGACTCCCACTGTAGGAGGCAGTGGAGTCTATCAAAACAGAATGACTAGGATGGCATTGTATTTATAGCGTGCTGGTTCTGACTGGACACACACAGCACAGGCACAAACACACCCTGTGCATCTAAGTGGGCCTAGCTCCAACCATTCTGTCCTAGAAGGTAATTCTGCCTGCCACAGAGGTGAAATACATTGTCAACTTTTCCCTGACCGAGACTGCCTCTTGTCCTGCTCTGTTGGACTAGATGGAAATGCCTCTCATGCCTTTCCTCATCCCTGCCCCACTCTGCTGTAGCCAACACAAGGCTTTGTGCGGAATTTATGGAGGATGCACATTGCAACTACTAAGGTATCAACCTTGCTTGGCAGTAGGTTGATATTCTTGTAGAGGATCCTCCATCTGGCCGCAAGGATCCCGAATGCCTTCACCACTCTAATTCTAGCTTGACAGAGACGATAACGGAATATGTCTTTCTTGTAGCTGATGTTGTGCCTGGCATATGGCCTCATCATGTAGGGCTTAGTAGGAAGGCAGCATCCCCCACCATTGTGTATGGCATCTCTCCCAACTCTTCACCCCCTGGCAGATAGGCATTTTGGGTTACCTGCAGGATTTTTACCGCCATCCCCCTTCCAAGTACAGAGTTGTCATGAACTCTGCTGTCTCTGTTTCTCCCAAAATCCCCAACTTGAATAGCTGGGAAGTGGTAGTTGGCATCCACAAAGGCAAGTAGCACCATTGAGAAGTTTGTTTTATAGTTTTAGAAACAGCACCCTAAGTTTGGTGGTCTGGTGATAATTTTTTCTGTCAACCGATCCCAAGTCCCATTTTTCCTTAAACTCTTGGGCAATTTGTCTCCATGTTTCCTCTGTGAGTTGTGGAAGATAGGACGTCAGGATCTTCCTTTCTATGGTCTCACAGGTTTCCATAATGCACTACGACACTGTCTTGAATCCAAGATGATATGTGAAGACCATGCTGCAAATAGAGTTGCCATATGCCAAGTACCTGGTAATGGCAAAATGCATGTTTTGTTATTGGTTAACAATTGCAGATATTGAATTGCGCAAAACCGTTAAACTTTGTAAGACATCTCTGGAAGACCCAAACCAATGTTTCTGGGAGAACCAATCGGAAAGAACAGTAGAATAGAATACAGTATATACATATGAGATGAGAAATATGTAAAGAAGAAATATGTAAACATTATTAAAGTGACTAGTGTTCCATTATTAAAGTGGCCAGTGATTTCAAGTCTATGTATTTAGGGGAGCAGCTTCTAAAGTACAGGGTCACGTAACCGGGTGGAAGCCACCTAGTGATGGCTATTTAACAGTATGATGGCCTTGAGATAGAAGCTGTTTTTCAGACTCTTGGTTCCAGCTTTGATGTACCTGTACTGACCTCGCCTTCTGGATGTTAGCGGAGTGAACAGGCAGTGGCTCGGGTGGTTGTTGTCCTTGATTATCTTTTTGGCCTTCCTGTGACATCGGGTGCTGTAGGTGTCCGGGAGGGCAGGTGGTTTTCCCCCGGTGATGCGTTGTGCAGACCGCACCACCCAGAGCCCTGCGGTTGTGGGCAGTGCAGTTGCCAGGCAGTGATACAGCCCAATAGGATGCTCTCAATTGTGCATCTTTAGAAGATTGTGAGGGTTTTAGGTGACAAGCCAAATTTCTTCAGCCTCCTGAGGTTTAAGAGACGCTGTTGCGCCTTCTTCACCACACTGTCTGTGTGGGTGGACCATTTTAGTTTGTCCGTGTTGTGTACACCGAGGAACTTGAAACTTTCCACCTGCGGTCCCATCGATGTGGATAGGTGGGTGCTCCATCTGCTGTTTCCTGAAATCCACGATCACGTTGAGTGAGAGGTTGTTTTCCTGACACCACACTCCGAGTGCCCTCACCTCCTCCCTGTAGGCTGTCTCGTCGTTGTTGGTGATCAAGCCTACTACTGTTGTGTTGTCTGCAAACTTGATGATCGAGTTGGAGGCGTGCATGGCCACGCAGTCATGGGCGAACAAGGAGTACAGGAGGGGGCTGAGCACACACTCTTGTGAGGCACCAGTGTTGAGGATCAGCGGCCCGTCAGGAAGTCCAGGACCCAATCGCACAGGACGGGGTTGAGACCCAGGGCCTCATGCTTAATGATGAGCTTGGGTACTATGGTGTTGAATGCTGAGCTATAGTCAATGAACAGCATTCTTACATAGGTATTCCTCTTGTCCAGATGGGATAGGGCAGTGTGCAGTGTGATGGTGATTGTATCGTCTGTGGACCTATCGGGGCGGTATGCAAATTGCTGTGGGTCTAGGGTGACAGGTAAGTTGGAGGTGATATGATCCTTGACTAGTCTCTCAAAGCACTTCATGATGACAGAAGTGAGTAATACCGGGCGATAGTCATTCAGTTCAGTTACCTTTGCCTTCTTGGGTACAGGAACAATGGTGGCCATCTTGAATTATGTGGGACAGCAGACTGGGATAGGGAGTTGATTGAACATGTCCGTAAACACACCAGCCACTGGTCCCCGCATGCTCTTAGGATGCGGCTAGTGATGCCATCTGGGCCAGCAGCCTTTCGACGGTTAACACGTTTAAATGTCTTACTCACATCGGCCACAGAGAAGGAGTTGGTGGGGCCACAGTCCTTGGTAGCGGGCCGCGTCGGTGGCACTGTATTGTCCTCAAAGCGGGCAAAGAAGGTGTTCAGTTTGTCTGGAAGCAAGACGTTGGTGTCCGTAACGTGGCTGGTTTTATTTTTGTTGTCCGTAATTGCCTGTAGACCCTGCCACATATGTATTGTGTCTGAGCCATTGAATTACGACTCCACTTTGTCCCTATACTGACGTTTCGTTTGTTTGATTGCCTTGCGGAGGGAATAACTACACTGTTTGTATTCTGCCATATTCCCGGTCATCTTTCCGTGATTAAATGTGGTGGTTCGCGCTTTCAGTTTTTTTTGCCGCCATCTATCCACGGTTTCTGGTTAGGGTAGGTTTTAATAGTCACAGTGGGATCAACATCTCCTATGCACTTCCTTATAAACTCACTTACTGAATCAACGTATAAATCTACATTATTCTTTGAGGCTTCCCAGAACATGTCCCAGTCCGTGTGATCAAAACAATCTTGAATGTGGATTTCGATTGGTCAGACCAGCCTTGAATGGTCCAAGTCACGGCACATCCTGTTTGAGTTTCTGCCTATAGGAGGGTAGAAGCAAAATGGAGTCGTGTTCAGATTTACCGAACGGAGGGCAGGGGAGGGCCTTGTATGCAGTGATCCAGAGTTTTGCCAGCACGGGTACTACAATCGATATGCTGATAGAATTCAGGTAGCCTTGTTCTCAAATTAGCTTTGTTATAATCCCCAGCTACAATAAATGCAGCCTCCGGATATATGGTTTCCAGTTTGCATGGTGTCCAGTGGAGTACCTTGAAGGCCGTCGTGGTGTCGGCTTGGGGGGGATGTACACCGCAGTGACAATAACCGACGAGAATGATCTTGTGAGACAATACAGACTGCATTTGATTGTGAGGAATTCTAGGTCAGCTGAACAGAAGGACTTGAGTTCATGTATGTTGTTACAATTACAGTCGTTAATCATGAAACATACACCCCCGCCTTTCTTCTTCCCTGAGAGATGTTTATTCCTGTCGGCGCGACGCACAAAGAATCCAGGTGGTTGTACCGACTCCGACAGCAATTCCCTTGAGAGCTATGTTTCGGTGAAACAGAAAATGTTATATGTCTCTCTGGAAAGCAACCCTAGACTTAATTTCGCCTACCTTGTTATCTAGAGACTGGACATTAGCGAGTAAAATACTCAGAAGCGGTGGGTGGTGTGCGCGCCTCTGAAGTCTGACCAGAAGGCCGCTCCATCTACCTCTCCTGTGGCGACGTTGTTTTGGGTCAGCCGCTGGAAACAGTTCGAATTCCTTGGGTGGTTCAAACAAAGGATCCCATTCGGGACAGTCGTATTAAAGGTTGTAGTGCTGGTAAGTTGACGTCGCTCTGATATCCAATAGTTTTCAAAAAGGCTTTACGGCGAAAGCACAACATTTGATTGTTTGAGGGTAGCACCTCCAATATTTTTCCATTAGCATAAATTCATAAACCATCGCGGTTCACACAAAACACATTTCACAGCGAAAACAAATCCCTTACCTTTTGAAGAACTTCTGCTGAGGGCTTCCCAAGTGTCCAACGAAGACATCCAATGGTTCTTTTGTTAGAAAAAGTCATTTGTTATATCCATAAATCTCTGTTTGGTTGGCGCGTTATGATCATAAAATACAGCGTCCACTCGCCCATTGAACCGTGAAGAGAACGCGTTCAACCTATACCTATACACTTGTCCAAGAACAATCAAACATCATTGATAATGTATCCTTAGGAACACTTTTATGTATATTTACTATAATATTTCAACCGGATTATAAACTGGACGATAGGAAAGGAAAAAACCACAGCGCGCGCGAGCCCGTGAA
>QNTS01000213.1:1047566-1087979 GCA_003317085.1 Hucho hucho
TTATATCCATAAATCTCTGTTTGGTTGGCGCGTTATGATCATAAAATACAGCGTCCACTCGCCCATTGAACCGTGAAGAGAACGCGTTCAACCTATACCTATACACTTGTCCAAGAACAATCAAACATCATTGATAATGTATCCTTAGGAACACTTTTATGTATCTTTACTATAATATTTCAACCAGATTATAAACTGGGAAAGGAAAAAACCACAGCGCACGCGAGCCCGTGAATGCGCATCCTCTTCTGTTTACATCCGATGACCAGTTCGAAATTCTTCTTCTATTACCATCCAGAGCAACTATAACATCACCAAACACTGTCTAGAGACTGTTGACATCCAGTGGAAGCAATAGGTACTGCAATCTTACTCCCAGAAATGGCTGTTTTCAATAGGGAGGGGTTCAAAATGAGGCAATGTGTCAAAAACACTTTTTCCAGGACAGAAATTCCTCGGGTTTTCGCCTGCTATATCCGTTCTGTTATACTCACAGACATTATGTTAACACTTAACACGGATTGACAAAATGTTCAGGTGCAACAGTTGTTATTAAATTGATAATTTATCGCTCTCACATGCTCATTTCTGTCCATTAAGAACCAACAATGTGCTACCTTTTTGTAGCATTTCTGACAATGCTAACATATTTTTCAGCCAAAGCTCAGAGTTCTATCTAACTGGGTACAGCTGCTTTTGCCTGCAGCAGGCTGCCAGTCATTAAAAGTGGAGGAGAACAAACTTAGCTAGCTATGTTTTGTGAAGAAAAAGGACTGGCTAGCTACATCAGTTCAAAAACAACACCCAACTTTGGGCAAGTTGTCATGCTGCCACCTTCCAATGCATGCAATGGGCTTTTGCAAAACTGGCTAGCTACTCCATAGTCCAAGCTACTGTAAGAGCTAAGCAGATGTCACTGTCAGCCAGGATACAACTCAAACTGTGGCTGAAAAAACAAATTGGTAGCTACAGCCTAATGGTTAGCGTGTTGGGCCAGTAATCAAAAGTTTGCTGGATCAAATCCCAGAGCTGACAAGGTAAAAATCTGTAGTTCTGCCATTGAACAAGGCAGTTAACCCACTTTTCTCTGGTAGGCAGTCATTCTAAATAAGAATTTGTTCTTAACTGACTTGCCTAGTTAAATAAAGTTTAAATATAGACCGTTGAAGTCGCAAGTTTACATACACTTCGGTTGGAGTCATTAAAACTGTTAACAAACTATAGTTTTGGCAAGTCGGTTAGGACATCTACTTTAAAATGACACAAGTAATTTTTCCAACAATTGTTAACAGACAGATTATTTCACTTATAATTCACTGTATCACAATTCCAGTGGGTCAGAAGTTGACTGTGCCTTTTAAACAGCTTGGAAAATTCCTTAAAATTATATCATGGCTTTAGAAGCATCTGATAGGCTAATTGACATAATTTGAGTCAATTGGAGGTGTTCATGGATGTATTTCAAGGTCTACCTTCAAACTTAGTGCCTCTTTGCTTGACATCATGGGAAAATCAAAAGAAATCAGCCAAGACCTCCACAAGGTACCACGTTCATCTGTACAAACAATAGTACGCAAGTATAAACACCATGGGACCATGCAGCCGTCATACCACTCAGGAAGAAGATGCGTTCTGTCTCCTAGAGATGAACGTACTTTGGTGGGAAAAGTGCAAATCAGTACCAGAACAACAGCAAAGGACCTTGTGAAGTATCTGGAGGAAACAGGTACAAAAGTATTTATATCCACAATAAAACGAGTCCTATATCGACATAACCTGAAAGGCCACTCAGCAAGGAAGAAGCCACTGCTCCAAAACCGCCATTAAAAAGCCAGACTACGGTTTGCAACGTACTTTTTGGAGAAATGTCCTCTGGTCTGATGAAACAAAAATAGAACTGTTTGGCCATAATGACCATCGTTATGTTATGTACGTGCTTTCTGTTCGTCCCTTTTATTTTCCAGCGATTGAACGTCAGCTAGCAGAATGGAAGGCAAGGACAGATTAGCCACTCATCGCCTGATCCTCACAAGGCACCCTGATCTTTTGCTTTGAAATCTCAGTTTCCTTCTCCAGCGAATCACGGGGATCGGGGCCTGGTCGGGTGTCTGCAGTATATCCCTTGCGTCCGACTCATTGAAGAAGAACTCCTCGTCCAATTTGAGGTGATTAATCCCAGTTCTGATGTCCAGAAGCGCTTTTAGGTCATAAGAGACGGTACTAGCAACATTATGTACCAAACAAGTTATGAACAACGCGAAGAAACAAACAAAATAGCATGATTGGTTGAGAGCCGATAAGCCCTACCCTCCAGCGCCATCATTGTCATCTTATGCTATGTTTAATTTGCAGAGGTGGTTAGAGTACTGGAAATCAGTACTTAAAAGATTCAAGCCTTCTCAAACAGCCTAATTCATACTCTTCAGAGGATTAATGGACTTTACAGTGTCCATTAAAAAAGTGTTATTTAATCAATTATTTGGTGACATATTTAATATCGTTTTATCTAAAAAGGATAACTTTTTTAATGTTTCACTATTTTTATTTTTATGAAGTTTCACTGATGGTCCTCCACTTCCTCCTCTGAGGAGCCTCTGCTGACACACACACACACACACACACACACAAACTTAGCAGTAATCTTCTCTGTCTCCCCCTGCGCTCTGCTCTCAGTCAGAACTGAGCGTTTGAAGCTCTGTTCAAAGCCAGTAGTGCTACTGAGCCCGTTGTGCTCCTTGGGCTTCCCTCTGCACATTCCCCCTGCCCACTCCTGGTTCACCCTGCCTCTCCCTGCCACTCCCTGGCTTCCCCAGCCACAGAGCCGGGAGTGGAGGTTCATCCAGGGATCAATGGGCTACCCTGGGAAAGAACACTGACAGGTGAAGAGGGCCCCAGAGCTATCACTCTATTGCGCTCATTATAATGAATTAACTGAGGTCTAGTCTAGGTCACACAGAGAGACGGAGAGAGGGAGAAAAGTATGTGTGTATCTGTGTCTGTAACTATGCTTATTGGCGATTCCATGCCAGGAAGGCCCAAAAATATTTTGGGTATCTCAGATTTTTCTGGAAATCCTCATATAGAGGATATTTTTTTTAAAAAGAAAAGAAATCATGATGAAAGTGTCCTTTTATTTGTTGACCTATACACTGAGTATACCAAACTTTAGGAACACCTTCCTAATATTGAGTTTCAGTTCTTGACACAAACTGCCATATCCTGTTCGAAGGCACTTAAATCTTTTGTATTGCCCATTCACCGTCTGAATGGCACACATACACAATCCATGTCTCAATTGTCTCAAGGCTAAAAAATCCTTATTTAATCTGTCTCCTCCCCTTCATCTACACTAATTGAAGTGGATTTAACAAGTTACATCAATAAGGGATCATAGCTTTCACCTGGATTCACATAGTGAGTCTATGTCATGGAAAGAATAGGTTCTCTTAATGTGTTGTATACTCACTGTACATGTCTACTGTACATGATACAGACAACATCTTGGTGTCATTTCCTCCTCATAGTTTGTTTTAAAATATGGAGTATGTCTAGATTCTGAAATATAATACTTCACATTAGTTTACTCAACATTATAAATAGTTATATGAATATTTCAAAAGTACCCTTTTTGATGTTGCAGATTTTTTTGACGTAATATATTGTTTGGAACAATATTTGTTTTATATTTGTTTTTATTCCGGATCCCCATTAGCTCCTGCCAAGGCAGCAGCTACTCTTCCTGGGGTCCAATCACGATTACGCAATTACATGCAATAAAACATTACATACAGTAACACAACACATTATTACACACTGTACCACTTTACCATAATACAGCAAAATAACAATATAAAAATGTTTGTGTGTGTAGAGTGTGTGTGTGAATGTGTGTGTGTGTGCCTGCGTTTGTGTCTCTTCACATTCCACAAGGTGCAGTTTTATCTGTTTTTTAAATCAGATTTTACTGCTTGACTGAGTTACATGATGTGGAATAGATTTCATGTAGTCATGGCTCTGTGTAGTTCTGTGCGTTTCCCGTAGTCTGTTCTGGACTTGGGGACTGTGAAGAGACGTCTGGTGGCATGTCTTCTGGGGAATGTATGGTTGTCTGAGCTGTGCGCTAGTCGCTTAAACAGAAAGCTCAGTGATTTCAACATGTAAATACCTCTCACAAAGGCAAGCAGTGATGCAGTCAATCTCTCCTCTATTTTGAGCCAGGAGAGATTGATATGCAAATTATTAATGTTGTCTCTTTGTGTACATTTAAGGGCCAGCCGTGCTGCTTTTGGGCCAATTGTAATGTCCCTCTTTGTGGCACTTGACTATATGACTAGACAGTTGTCCAGGTGTGATAAAACTAGGTTCTGTAGTACTTGTTTTGTTGATAACGATTTCCAGAAATCAGAGCAGCGCTTTATTATTGACAGACCTCTCCCCATCTTAGCTACCAATGCATCAATTTGTTTTGACCATGACAGTTTACAATGCAGGGTTACAGCAAGCAATTTAGTCCCCTCTAATTGCTCAATTTCCACATTATTCATTACAAGATTTGGTTGAGGTTTAGGGTTTAGTGAATGATTTGTCCCAAATACAATGCTATAGTTTTTGAAATATTTCGGACTTTCTTATTTCTTGCCACCCATTCTGAAACTGACTGCAGCACTTTGTTAAGTGCACTTTGTTAAGTGCTTTGGTAGCTGACGTGTATAGTGTTGAGTCATCAGCCTACCTAGACACAGGCCTTACTCAGTGCCAGTGGCAGGTCATTAATAAAGATTGAAAAAAGTAAGGGACCTAGTCAGCTGCCCGGGGAATGCCTGACTCTAGCTGGATTATGTTGGAGAGACTTGCATTAAAGAAAGAACACCTTCTGTGTTCTGAAATATACTCTAAAAGTACATCCAATTGGGGTCTCTGCTACTGCGTCCTGGCTTTGGTTCTGGTTGTGTTGTGGTGCATGCAGATTGACTAAACACGGGACACATTGCTGCCAGATCTGGTCTTTCATTACTGGATGACGTAATATAACTGCAGTGAATAGATGCAGTGCAAACCAATGACATGAAATGGCTAGCCTCTCTCTGCATGTGTAAAATCAGACTCATATAATATATGCGTTAGACAACAGTAAAGGTATTTTATTAGGTGCTTTTATTAAAAAGTAAAACATTTTCCTATTGCATAGTCTGAATACATTCATACATGTTTTATGTGTCACACATTCTACATTCCAAAAGACCACCGGCTAAAAGCAATGGGAAGCAATGGGAAGTAACCAAAAATACCAGTAGGGTCTGGCTCCAACAGATACCTTCTCAGTGAACAGACGCTGTGAGACATACAAGCTGAGTGAGGATGGTGAATGGTGCCAGAGAGGATGTTGCGTTACAGCCACCAACAGTAAGGGGGGTGAAATGTCATGACTAGCTAGCTAGCCCTGGACCAGAGCTAGTGCAGAGCTTGTTTGAGACCTTCCAATGCACGGTTACTTACTAGTGCCTATGCTTACGTTCAGTGGACTAATAGTTAAGTTGCTGTATTCTTACCTGGTCATTCACATCTTTGAAAGGTATTTTATGTGCATGTGAAAATGCATTACCACTGTTAATGCTTTATTACTGTTGATGCATTATCGCTGTTGATGCATTACCAGTGCTGATGCATTACCACTGTTATTACATGTTATTACATTATCACTGATACTACAGGTAACTGCCAAAATAATGGAAATGCCAATATAAAGTGTCTTAATAGGGTGTTGACCACCATGAGCTTCCAGAACAGCTTCAATGCACCTTGACAAGTCAGAAGTTGAAGTCAGAAGTTTACATACACCTTAGCCAAATACATTTAAATTCAGTTTTTCACAATTCCTGACATTTAATCCTAGTTAAAATTCCCTGTCTTAGGTCAGTTAGGATCACCACTTTATTTTAAGAATGTGAAATGTCAGAATAATAGTAAAGAGAATGATTTACTTCAGCTTTTATTTATTTCATCACATTCCCAGTGGGTCAGAACTTTACATACACTCAATTAGTATTTGGTAGCATTGCCTTTAAATTGTTTAACTTTTGTCAAATGTTTTGGGGAAGCCTTCCACAAGCTTCCCACAATAAGTTGGGTGAATTTTGGCACGTTCCTCCTGACAGAGCTGGTGTAACTGAGTCAGGTTTTTAGGCCTCCTTGTTAGCACACGCTTTTTCAGGGCTTTGTGATGGCCACTCCAATACCTTGACTTTGTTGTCCTTAAGCCATTTTGCTACAACTTTGGAAGTATGCTTGGGGTCATTGTCCATTTGGAAGACCCATTTGCGACCAAGCTTTAACTTCCTGACTGATGTCTTGAGATGTTGCTTCAATATATCCACATAATTTTCCTCCCTCATGATGCCATCTATTTTGTAAAGTGCAGCAGTCCCTCCTGCATTAAAGCACCCCCACAACATGATGCTGCCACCACCGTGCTTCACGGTTGGGATGGTGTTCTTCGGCTTGCAAGCATCCCCCTTTTTCCTCCAAACGAAACAATTGTCATTATGGACAAACAGTTCTATTTTTGTTTCATCATACCAGAGGACATTTCTCCAAAAGTACGATCTTTGTCACATGTGCAGTTGCAAACCGTAGTCTGGCTTTTTTATGGCGGTTTGGAGCAGTGGCTTTCTCCTTGCTGAGCAGCCGTTCAGGTTATGTTGATATAGGACTCGTTTTACTGTGGATATAGATACTTTTGTACCTGTTTCCTCCAGCATCTTCACAGGGTCCTTTGCTGTTGTTCTGGGATTGATTTGCACTTTTCGCATTAAAGTACGTTAATCTCTAGGAGACAGAACGCGTCTCCTTCCTGAGCGGTATGACGGCTGCGTGGTTCCATGGTGTTTATACTTGCGTACTATTATTTGTACAGATGAACATGGTACCTTCAGGCGTTTGGAAATTGCTCCCAAGGATGAACCAGAGTTTCTGAGGTCTTGGCTGATTTCTTTTGATTTTCCCATGATGTCAAGCAAAGAGGCACTGAGTTTGAAGGTACATCTTGAAATACATCCACAGGTACACCTCCAATTGACTCAAATGATTAGCCTATCAGAAGCTTCTAAAGCCATGACGTCATTTTCTGGAATTTTCCAAGCTGTCTAAAGGCACAGTCGACTTAGCGTATGTAAACTTCTGACCCACTGGAATTGTGATGCAGTGAATAATAAGTGAAATAATCTGTCTGTAAACAATTGTTGTAAACATTACTTGTGTCATGCACAAAGTAGATGTCCTAACCGACTTGCCAAAACTATAGTTTGTTATCAAGAAATTTGTGGAGTGGTTGAAAAACAAGTTTTATTTCCACCAACCGAAGTGTACGTAAACTTCCGACTTCAATTGTATATTCTGAAAGTGTCTGGAACTTATTTGGAGGGATGCAACATCATTCTACCAAAAGAAATTCCATCATTTGGTGTTTTGTTGATGGTGGAGGAAAACGCTGTCTCAAGCGCCGCTCCAGAATCTCCATACGTGTTCAATTGGGTTGAGATCTGGTGACTGAGACAGCCATGACATATGTTTTACATTGTTTTCATACTCATCAAACCATTCAGTGGCCACTTGTGCCCTGTGAATGGGGGCATTGTCATCCACTCCCATCAGGATAGAAATTATTTACCATAGGTTCAAGGTGATCACTCAGAATGGCTGTGTATTTATTGTCATTTATCTTGCCCTCTAAGGGGTTGAGTGGACCTAAACCGTGGCAGGAAAATCCACCCCACCCCATAGCCACCAGAACCCTCATTTACTCAAGTGTTTCCATAATTTTGGCAGTTACCTGTACATTATCAACGTTGATTCATTACCACTGTTATATTTTAGTCATTTAGCAGACGCTCTTATCCCAAGCCACTTACAGGAGCAATTAGGATTAAGTGCCTTGCTCAAGGGCACATCGACAGATTTTTCACCTGCTCGGCTCAGGGTTTCAAACTAGCGACCTTAGGTTACTGGCCCAACACTCTTAACCGCTAGGCTACCTGCCAGCCTTGTTGCCACAGTTTTTTTGGGCACTAAAGGAGTTTCATACATACTTCCACTCATTTTCTAAACTGGTACCGGGCTACCTTCAGACGAGGCTTGTGGGCGTCCTAGACCAAAACATCCGACATTTCGGATGCTACAGACGTTTTTGTGAAAATACAGATTTTCAGGATGTCTCCTGGTCTGACAAACACCGCTTTAGCTCTGCCACCTTCCACCGCAGATGCCAAAGGGCGACATCGGCGGATATGGTGGATTGAGATGCAGCCCATGCAAAAAAACAGAAATCTTTTGCTTTTTTTATAATGCTAATTACATTTCCGGGGGGCCTTGGATATCGACTCTAGTTAATGTATTAATCCTTATCATGCCCGTCTCCCTGGCACCCATTAACTTGGCCTAATGGACCTCTTATGTTGTTCTCTCTTCCTTTGTCTCTCTCTCTCTCTCTCTCTCTCTGTCTCTTTGTCTCTTTGTCTCTCTGTCTCTCTGTCCCCCCCTTCTTCTTCTTTCTCTCTTTGCCTCATCTCCTCCATGTGTTTCTACTCTGAGCACCTGCGATCCTCAGGCCCTGGAGTCATCCTAACTCCCACACTCTGCTCTTCATTATTGCTTAATTATCTATGGCCCAGCCATTTATCTTGGCTCCATCTCCTTATCTCTTCTACCGCTCTTTCCCTTTCTTCCATCTCTCTCTCTTTCCCTCTCTCTCTCTCTCTCTCTATCCTTTACTCTCTTTCCTTCCTTTCTCGATCCCTCTGTCTCTCTTACTGTCCACCTACTCTCTTCCCCTTTTCCTTGTCATTGCCAGGGAGTCAGAACAGAACAACAAAACACTTAGCAGTCTCTTCCATATCTCACAAACTCCTCCCTCTCTTTCTCTCCCTCTTCCCCTCTCTCCCTCGCTCCCTCCAATTAGAACAAACAATTAGCCGTCTCTCTCCCCTATCTCACCACCTCCTCAAAGCCCAATGACTGTCTTTTTCTGCTGCTTCATAAAAGAAATCACACTAACTAGGAACAAAAGAGATGGAGCTCCCCATGCTTTAATATGGATACATCCCAAATGGCACCCTTTTCTATATTTTGTGCACTACTTTTGACCAGGGCCCATAGGGATCTTGTCAAAAGTAGTGCACTATATAGGGAATAGGGTGCCATTATCGACACATATAAAGCTGTTCATTCCACAAGCCTTTCTTTCACATCCCTTCATAATTTTAGCGTTGGGTTTCTGTTTTTCTTTCTGCTCATCGCTCGCTGTCATTCCACCGTACATATGTCTCTCTCTGGCAATTATGTAGAGATAAAATATTTGTCAGGCCTCAGGGTTAGGACTAGAGTGAAAACTTGAACAGTCAAAAAGGTGAACCCAAATGCAGAAATCCAGATGACAGTCCTGGGAAAAGTCTTCAAATCTTTTATTCAATTATAAGGAACATCCAAACATTCCTAGGATGTTGCCAAAAAATAAACTCCAAAAACCGGGTGGAGTGCAAATGTCAAAATGTAGGGAGAGTGGATTACCATAAATAAATATGCAGCTCCAAAAATGTTGGGTGATCAGGAATATTAACTGTTTACTTTGCAAGCTCACCAGTAATGGGGCAAGCAACAATTACTAGCATAGTCCTACTGGTCTTTCGGTAAGTCAACATTTCTTGAAATGGATAATTTACTTATGAAGTTTGGATTTGGAATTTGTTGGTAAAATGTATAATTACATAATCAAAATGTGTTGTAGACAAAATATTAAAATGGACTGTCTGGTAGCTTCAATAAATAGACAAAGATTTGTAGATGAACACTTGACTCGAGACCCAGAACCCATTGTGACTCTACTTGAGACTCGAACCTTGTGACTTGAGACTTGCTTGTGACTTATAGTGACTTGGTCCAAGTTCTGGCTCTTACTGAGACCTACCCATGAGCCCCCTCTGTTTTCATTTACTGTAACCAGCCCACTCACCCACTGAGCACTGACCGACACAGGACATCCATGGACCTTGAAAAGCAGTTGAAATTTAGTCAGTCCAAATCTGAACCAATCATAGACATCTGTTTCATAAGTTTGTACAGTACAGTACAGTGCAGTAGAGCACATTACCGTACAGAAAAATATATTATAGGTCAGTATAATACAGTACTGTACAGTAAAGTAGAATTTAATACCGAACAGTACAGTACATTAGACTACACTAGAGTACAGTATAATTTACTGTATTGTACTTTACTAAACTCTATTCTACTCGACTGAACTATACTCTACTGTGCTGTACTGAACTGTACTCTACTCTACTCTAGTGTGCTGTACTCTATTGTGCTGTATTCAAATATATATTTTTTTGTAAACAACAGGTGTAGACTAACAGTGAAATTCTTACTTTTCCAATGCAGAGTTAAAGAGAAATATATATTTTTAAATAAATAGTGATACAAGGAATAAATACACAGTGAATAGTGAATAACAATAAAAATACTTTGATTTCCGAACTTAGACATCTATGGTTGGTACAGATTTGGTCCAGTCCGGACCAGCCACATTTGGTCTTGTTTGGGGCGGAGCACATTCGAATAATAGCCAGTGTGTAGATTAATACTGAAACATGCAAAGGAGGATATTAAATGTTTCTACCTTTGTATACCTATTCAGGATACATCACCATGAAGAGAATGGCATTTCTGCATAGTACAGATCAGAGACCATAACGGCATTCTTTTTTAACCATTCTGTTACCGGGTGTTAATCCACTTCACTTACTGTAGTTCAATAACAAAAATATATTGTTTCTGCAGACATCTTATAATTTTAATTCGGAGTACATATTTAACAGAGTTGTTTGAAAACGTGGCCACATTAAAGACTGAGGGAGATTTTACCTTCATTCTGTTACCAAACGTTACATCTGCACCATTCTTTGAATAAATGTGTTTTTGTCAAGTTTTCAGTGGAAATTGTTAGAGCCCCCATGCAGTATTTTTTGTAAAAAATAAAAAAATACTGTATGTCTAGTAAATCACTGTGTGTGTTGATTTCATAAAATAAATAAATATATGTTTTATAATTTATTTCCCTGATCCTCCTTTTGCCATTGAAATGCTCAGTCTGATCACGTGTGCGTGTTGATACACATTATTTATAATTTACATACACAGCCCTGATTGGCGAATAGGATCGTCTAGACTTTAGAGCCTACCTCGCTTAATAGGGAGTGGCAGCAGTGTTCTGAGTTTTGGAGAGTCTGGCGTGCCCAAAGTAAAATGCCTGGTACTCAGGCCCAGAAACTAGAATATGCACATAATTAGTAGTTTTGGATAGAAAACACTCTGAAGTTTCTAAAACTGTTAAAATAATGTCTGTGAGTATAACATAACTGATATGGCAGGCGAAACCAAGGGAAAATCAACAGTGAAAAGGTGATATGTGTGATATACGTGTGTGTGTGACTGCGTGCAGCCGTGTGTGCATGTGTGTGCTACCTATGCAGTTCTCTGTATCTGTTTGAGTTGTAAACATATGTTCTGCTCTGAGTCTGAGACTCTAGTGAACAGTGGGAAATGGATTGGCTCGGCCAGCATGCTGTCCACAGACAGAACACACATTCCCCTCTCTGTGTATTTCTCACATTGATGATGATTATGTGTGTATCTGCTTGAGTGTGTGTGTATTTGCTTGTGTGTGAGTGTTTTTCTGTGTGTGTGTGTGTTCTGCTGTGTGTATGTGATAGAACAGAACAAGGATTTCCTTCTCAGTGTAGTTTACTGTTTACGGTAAGTAAACTGTAAACTCATTCAGCAATTCTTACATTTATTGTGTTGTCTGCTTATCTACCTGAGTGTGTGTATGTGTATCATGTGTGTGTGTTTGCTTATTTACCAGATGACATTTGTTTTAAGATGCTGTATTCTCTGCTTGTATTCTGCTAGGGGAAATGTCTGTGTCAGGGGGTGAGCGAGGGAATTTGAAATTAAAAGTTTTCTTTTATAACACTGATGCGTATCTCGAATGGAATATGATGTTGTCTTTGTGAGGAAGTCCCTGTTGCCTTGCTAGAATAGCGGTTGTTGAACACTTGAGTGCCTCTAGGTACTTGATAAAGAAGCCATAGTTAGTGTGCTTGCTTCAGGAAGAACACTATTGTAATCTGACATAGTCAAGCTTACTAACTTAGATAGAAACTTTGTTTAGTGACTACAATGACAGATACTTTTTGACAGCATTTCTATTGAAGACAATTACTTTTTTGTAGTTTTTCTCCATTGCTGTAAATGAAACAACACAGTGTTATTTATGTACAAAAATTTTTTTTGCTGTTTAGAGAAGATGAATATTTTAGAATAGAATTGTAATGAATCTGAAAGGGGTATTTTCTTACATAATTAACATGGCAGGATGTCAGTCTCTCGCTCACACGCACACACGCACACAGAAGCATGTACAGAATGCTGAATGTGTTTGTCTCCTATAACCTGTGTCTTTCTTTTCCAGGCCTGGTCAAGCTGGGGATCCACTGTGTCACATGCCAGAAAGTTGCAATTAAGATTGTCAACCGAGAGAAACTCAGCGAGTCGGTACTAATGAAGGTAAGACTACACCCCTGAATATAATCTTCTCCGTTCAGTAGGCACAACATGTAGGGATTCGGGGAGGTACTATCTGAACTAGTCCAATAAGAAATGCTTGTTTTCATTTTCTTCTGCAAAAGGCTTTGATGCGCTATGCCCAAATGAACACGATCCAAATCTACAAATCTGTGTGTTGGTACTCTTGCACTCAGGCCTATACAGTATTTGGTCCCAATTGGTTTCTCTCTCTTGACTAGGGTTGCAAAATTGGGGGAACTTCCAATAGATTCCCTTTTTTTCTGAAATCCCGGTTGGAGTCTGCCCAGAATGAGAATGGAATAAGCAAGAAATCTGGAATCCTCCAACCTGAGTCTTGCCCTATCATTCTCTTTGGACCTCTCCTTATGTCCCCGAATACCTTTCCAGTTTCCTAGCTTCCTCTATAGCCTATACACAGGTATGGAGCATAACAAATAGTCATTGGAAAAATAAGATTACTTACTACCTGCTCACAATTAGACTCTTTCTGGAGGCTTTCCCTATAATTGTCCCCTCTGCTGGTTTCAAGAAGAGGGGGATGGAAAGGGCAGGGAGAGGGGGAATGGAGAGGGCCATGACCTGACCTGATAAACTATAATTGTCTTTCCTGGGACACAGAGAGAGAAGAGCACCTGTAATTGTTTAGAAATTAAGTGTTGAGAGGGGCACGTGAGGGTTTGATTTGCAAATTTAACCCAGTCGATTTGCAAATGGAAATGCCTCCATTTGGCTCCATGTCTGAAACTGTTGTATTAGAAAACCAATATTTCTCTCTCTCTCTCTCTCTCTCTCTCTCTCTCTCTCAAACACAACACTCTTTCTCTTCTCAATTCAATTCCAAGGGCTTTATCGGCATGAGAAACATGTCTACATTGCCAAAGCAAGTGAAATAAACAATACAAAATGAACAGTTAACATTATTCTCAGAAGTTTCAAAGCAATAGACACATTTCCAATGTCATATTATGGCTATGTACAGTGTTATAATGATGTGAAAAAGGTTAAAGTACAAATAGCAAGGCCATGCTCACTGTGTCTGTACATAGTCAAATCTTTCCTTAATTTTGGGTCAGTCACAGTGGTCAGGTATTCTGCCACTGTGTACTCTCTGTCAAGGGCCAAAGAGCATTCCAGTTTGCTCTGTTTTTTGGTAAACTCTTTCCAATATGTAAAGTATCTATCTTTTTGTTTTCTCATGATTTGCTTGAGTCTAATTATGTTGCTGTCCTGGGGCTCTGTGGGGTCTGCTTGTGTTTGTGAACAGAGCCCCAGGACCAGTTTCCTCAGGGGACTCAGGGGTTAATCTCTCTGTAGGTGATGGCTTTGTTATGAAAGGTTTGGGAATTGCTTCCTTTGAAGTGGTTGTAGAAATGAACAGCTCTTTTCTGGATTATGATCATTGTTGGGTATCAGCCAAATTCTGCTCTGCATGCATTATTTGGTGTTTTACGTTGTGCACAGAGGATGCTTTTGCAGAATTCTGCATGCAGTCTCAATTTGGTGTTTGTCCCGTTTTGTGAATTATTGGTTGGTGAGCAGACCAGACCTCACAACCATACAGGGCAATGGGTTCTATAACTGATTCAAGCATTTTTTGCCAGATCCTAATTGGGATGTCACATTTTATGTTTCTTTTGATGGTGTAGAAGGCCCTTCTTTCCTTGTCTCAGATCGTTCACAGCTTTGTGGGAGTTACCTGTGGTGCTGATGATTAGGCTGAGGTAGGTATAGATTTTTGTGTGCTCTAGGGCAATGGTGTCTAGATGGAATTTTTATTTGTGGTCCTGGCAACTGGACCTTTTTTGGAACACCATTATTTTTGTCTTACTGAGATGTAATGTCAGGACTCAGGTCTGACAGAATCTGTGCAGAAGATATAGGTGCTGCTGTAGGCCCTCCTTTGTTGGGGACAGGATCACCAGATCATCAGCAAACAGTATACATTTGACTTCAGATTCTAGTAGGGTGAGGCCGGGTGTTGCAGACTGTTCTAGTGCCCTCGCCAATTCGTTGATATATATGTTGAAAATGGTGGGGCTCAAGCTGCATCCCTGTCTCACCCCAAGACCCTGTGGAAAGAAATGTGTGTCTTTTTGTTTGTGTACATGGATTTTATAATATCGTGTGTTTTTCTCCCAACACTGTTTTCCATCAATTTCTGTAGCGGACCCTCATGCCAAATTTGTGTCAAAAGCATGAGAAGACTGCTTTTGTTTTGCTATGTTTTTTTGTCAATTAGGGTGTGCAGGGTGAATACGTGGTCTGTCATACGGTAATTTGGTAAAAAGCCAATTTGACATTTGCTCAGTACATTGTTTTCACTGAGGAATGATGTTAAAGAGTTAACTTCTCAGGGAGCAGCTCCCGAGGTGACGGTTTTGGAGAGCCTGGCGTGCCCAAAGTAAAATGCCTCCCATTCAGGCCCAGAAAATAGGATATGCATATATTTAGTACCATTGGATAGGAAACACTCTGAATTTTCCAAAACTGTTAACCATTTGTCTGTGAGTGAAACAGAACGGATATAGCAGGCAAAACCCCGAGGAATTTCTGTCCTGGAAAAAGTGATTTTGACACATTGCTCATTTGGGAACCCCTCCCTCATGAAAATGACCATATAAGGGCATATGAATGCAGTACACGTCACTTCCTTATGATGTCAACAGTCTCGAGACAGTGTATTTCTTCCATTTTGGATGCTTTAGACCATAGAAAAAGACCAAACAAGTGGGTCCCCCCTTGATGACAACAGTACCCAGGGCGCGCGCCCGAGAAGTCGCACAGTGTCTTATTTATCGTCGTTATTGATCACTTTATATTCCGGTTGATTTATAATAGTAAATATACGTAAAAGTGTTCCTAAGGATACATTTAAAATTATGTTTGAATGTTCTTGGACAAGTTTATAGGTATAAGATGAACGAGTTCGCGCCACGTTTCAATGGACTAGTGGAGGCTGTCGTTTCTGACTATGACGCGCGAACCAAATGGAGATTTATGGATATAATACATTACTTNAGAAACAGAGCTTTTGATGAGTATGGAACACTTGTATATTGGTGGATGTTTAATAATTCAACATTGGGATTTTGAATTTGGCGCTTTACATTTTACCTGGTGGTGTCGGGAGTGGGGCGCTAGCGACCCACCGCTCCCTGTGAAGTTAAATATGTTAAAGTGTTTAAGTATAGCCAATTGGAATTTGTGGTCTGTATATTTTGTGATTTGATTTAGGATACCGTAAACACCACAGGCCTTTTTGGGATGAAGGGTTTGTATTTTGTCCTTTAGTTCATTCAATGAAATTATAGAATCCAGTGGTTTCTGGTAGTCTTTAATATTTGATTCTAAGATTTGTAATTGACCATATATATGTTTTTGCTGTTTGTTCTTTGTTATAGAGCCTAGAGTGTTGGATTGATAACTCTTCATGTTGTTGTTTGCTTAGTGTGTTCCAATTTTCCCAGAAGTGGTTAGATTCTATGGATTCTTATCTCTCTCTCTCTCTCTCTCTCTCTCTCTCTCTCTCTCTCTCTCTCTCTCTCTCTCTCTCTCTCTCTCTCTCTCTCTCTCTCTCTCTCTCTCTCTCTCTCTCATCAGCTCCTACTGAACTTTGAGTCTGCCAGTCCCTCTCGCCAGCTCCAAATGTCACCTTTTAATATTCTAATGTACTCCTGTCCCTGCGGTGCGATTAGAACAGAATGTGACACTCCTGACCAGGTGTGCGTTACAACCTCCAGCTCCTCTAGCCCCCGTCACACACCTTCCACCCATCCCCAGGGTCCTGCCTATGACTTCATATGATGCTATGATTGGTCTTAGGGGTCTGGAGGTTTTGCTGACATAAGGAAATTAAGACTTGAGGGGAAAATGAAGGACAAAGGGGAAGAAATGAAGACATTTCACTGTCAAGGTTGTAAATTATTGAAAAGGTAGACATTTCACTTTAAGTGTTGTAAAGGATTCTCCTGACACGGAGAACCATTTCTGTAGGGTATTCACGACACATCACAACAATATTTTTCTGTGGAAAGAGTGCATTGCTGAAACTAAAATGACTGTCACTGTTTTACCCCATGGATAGTTTCATACGTGTTTCCCTTTTTTGAATATAATATTTTTTGTAAGTATTTTTTGGTTATTCAGACAGGATATAAAGGAAAGACAGATGAGGGAAGAAATGCAGATGAGAAATTGTCAACCTAGACCGGGAAGTGAATCCTGGTCTCTGGTGTGGGGATAACATGTGGACTAAAATCAAGCGGGGAACCTTCCTATCGCATCTCTGTACTGTTTAAAGATGGAGAGGAGAATGAAAGGCCTATTGTAATTACTTTTGTGTATGACTTGGTGTGAGTGAGAGTGGGATAGTCTCTTAGTCATGTTGAATGACTGTGAGTAATTCAAGTATTGACGCACCACATATATGAATTGGAGAATGGATAGTTTGTTTGTCTGACAGACTGTGTGTGTCAGTGCTCTGGAGTGTGTGTAAGTGGAGTTTACTCTGTGACTAAACAGATAAGGTCAATGTGAGATAGGGATGGGAAGTTTAAGACTGGCATGAGTCTGCTTACTGTGTGTGTGTGTGTGTGTGTGTGTGTGTGTGTGTGTGTGTGGTGTGTGTGTGCGCTTGTATACTTACGTCCAAGTGTGTGCTCGCTTTCTTTTGTCCGGAGACGGCGGTTAACATTTGTGAAACTCATCCAGCCTCTCTCTGTCTCCAATGGCAAGATGCTGAGCTGAGAGGCAAGGGGGGTGAAGAAGGAGAGGAGAAGGGTGCAGGGAGAATCCTGCTGAAAATAGATTACACAGACACTTTGGTAGTGACACCATATCTGTGTGTGTGTGTATGTGTGTGTATTATGTGCAATAGTACATTATCTTCTCTTCTCACTTATCGCCTCTCCTCTCCTATCCTCTCATTCTCAGAAGACACAACATGTAGACAGTGTCAGAACCTCAGTCTTTACACATGGCCATCCCCAAACTCAGAAGAGAAGAGTAATCCGTAAACATGCAGACATTCACAAGTGTTTTAAACATTGAACCGAGACAGATCTTTTGCTCTGAACCAGTAAACTGAAAACAATCTCGCTCTCTCTCCTCCCACCCTCCCCTCTACCCTTTCTCTCCCCCTCTCTCTCTCTCTCTAAAGTCCTCTGATGGGAAAAGAAAGGTTGTTCTTATCTCTCTTTCTCTTTCCCCCCTGTACCTTTGCTCTTTTGCTTCTCATCACTTCTGAGCTATGAACTATGTTGTATGAGTTTGTGGGTGTGTTTGTGTTTGAACAGCAGGCCTTTATTGTGGGAGTGAGAAGGCTCGATCTCCAGTGATCTCCCTCTGAGTTTGGACTCCGATCACTTGTCTACCCTTTATGGAAGATACGTATGTCATCTGTTCTGACTAATTAAAATATTGAAGTTGTAAAGACATGCACTAGTAATTGACTAGCTAAGTATTGCAATCAAATTAAAGCAATCAAGTAAAAATAATGATTACAATTGTTAATAATACTCAATTAATTTAGTGACTTAGATGATTATATGTTTCGCAGTGTATCTCCCCAACAGAATCTACTGTTCTATCATTGGTGTGGGGTCAAGCATGGGAATAACATTAGGTAGCCAACCTGTTAGGGAGCGGCGGCAGTGTTCGGAGGTTTGGAGTCTGGCATGCCCAAAGTAAAATGCCTGTTACTCAGGCCCAGAAACTAGGATATGCAGGACAATTAGTAATATTGGATAGAAAACACTCTGAAGTTTCTAAAACTGTTAAGATAATGTCTGAGTATAACAGAACTGAAACCCGAGAAAAATCCATACGGAAAATGTGATTCTGTGAAGTGACACTTTTCCCATTGACATGCTATAGAAAGGAGGAGGATCCAGCTGCCAGATTGCAGTACCTATGGCTTCCACTAGATGTCAACAGTCTTTAGAAAAGGTTTCAGGCATTTATCTTGAATAACCAAGGAGTAAGAGCTGTTCTTCCTGAGGTCTCCTGAAGTGTCCTGTTATGGTTTACGCGCGTGACAGTGAGCGCGCTCTTATCTATTTTTCTTTTCTATTCAACAGGCTATATTCCGTCTGAAATATTATTGTTTATATTCATATTAGGGTATCTGAGTATTGATTAGAAATGCTGTTTGACTTGTTTCGACAAACTTTACTTGTACTTTTGGGATATTGTTTGTCTGCATGGATGAACGCCTTTGAGCAGGTGGATTACTGAACAAAACGCACCAACCAAACAGAGCTTTATGGATATAAAGAGGGACTTTATCGAACAAAATGACCATTTATTGTGTAGCTGGGACCCTTGGGATTGCCATCAGATGAAGATCTTCAAAGGTAAGCAATTTATTTTATCGCTATTTCTGAGTTTTGTGACACCCCGTGCTGGTTATGTTATTATGCTAATTGAATATGTGTGCGGGGCGCTGTCCTCAGACAATCAAATGCTTTCACCGTGAAGCCTTTTTGAAATCTGACAACGCTGTGAGATTACCAAGATTGTAAGCTTTTGAAGAGTGTGCAACACTTGTATTTTCATGAATGTTTAATATTTCTATTTTTGTAATTTGAATTTGGCGCTCTGCATTTTTCCGGATGTTGTCGTAGGTGTGGCGACAGCGCCCCACTGCTCCCTAAGAAGTTTTTAAGGCTAGATTGTTCTTCAAGATGTTCAAACATTCATAGCAGGGTTAAGTAATAATCACAGTGGTTATAGAGGGTGCAACAGGTCAGCACCTCAGGAGTAAATGTAATTTGGCTTTAACCTCTCAGGGATCATTGGGGCGCTAGCGACCCACTCCCGACACCACCAGGTAAAATGTAAAGCGCCAAATTCAAAATCCCAAAGTTGAATTATTAAAAATCCACCAATATACAAGTGTTTCATACTCATCAAAAGCTCTGTTTCTTGGCAATATCACAGCGTTGTCAGATTTCAAAAAGGCTTTACGGCGAAAGCACTACATTTGATTGTTTGAGGACAGCACCTCACATACTTTTCACATAGCCATGAATTCATTAGCCAGCGTGGCACACACATAACACATTTCACAGCAAAAACAAATCAATTACCTGTTGAAGAACTTCTGCTGAGGTCATCCTAAGTGTCCAACGAAGACAATCCATGGTTCTTTTGTTAGAAAAAGTCATGTATTATATCCATAAATCTCCANCTACAGACCGAGGGAAACACAGTGCGCGCTTGGCGAGAGCGCGTGCCCAGTCCTACAGAGTTCCAAAGAGGCACTTCCTGATTCTCTCTTCTTCTCTGTTCTAACTCATCTGAACAGCATGAAACCACTTTCTAGAGACAAAGGACATCCAGAGGAAGCGATAGGTACTGCATTCATATGCCCTTTTATGGGCATTTTCATGAGGGAGGGGTTCCAAATGAGGCACTCTGTGAAAACCACTTTCTCCAGGACAGAAATTCCTCAGGGTTTTGCCTGCCATATCCGTTCTGTTTTACTCACAGACAAATGGTTAACAGTTTTACAAAATTCAGAGTGTTTCCTATCCAATGGTACCAAATATGTGCATATCCTATTTTCTGGGCCTGAATGGGAGGCATTTTACTTTGGGCACGCCAGGAACTCCAAAACGGTCAAGTTGTGCAGTGATCCCTAAGAAGTTAACCCCCTAAAGTCGATAGGCGCACCAGTGTGTCAATGTAATTTACATAAAGAAAAAAATCCCCATCACAATCTACCAGTTTAAGATCTGGGTTTTCGCATTGGATTTATCTCAATCCACCGCATCCACCAGTGTTGCACTTCCACATCTGTGGTGAAAGGCGGCAGAGCTAGAGTGATGTTAGAAAGTGATCCCGAAAATCTGTCTTCTCACGTAAACGTCTGAACGTTTTGACCTACAAACATTTATGACCCCTCTATGGAAAGGGGAGAAGTCAACTTATGTTTGGTAGCGTTCAAACCGTTTGGGCAACAAACAAATGGGACCCCACTGTGTAAAGGGGAGATTCTCACGAACACCATGGTGTGCAACCCCCACAAGTGTCACGGAACTTGTCTGAATTTAACCGAAATCGGTTGAAAAAAATGAATGGAACTATGAAGGTGATTTTGTGCCTACCAAAAAAAAGGGGTTAAATAAGTGTACAATTGTTTATATATATATACTGTATACACTACCGGTCAAAAGTTTTAGAACACCTACTCATTCACGTGGTTTTCTTTATTTTTACTATATTCGACATTGGATAGCCCCACTAAGCCAAAACCAGATGGGATGGCGTATCAATGCAGAATGCTGTGGTAGCCATGTTGGTTAAGTGTGCCTTGAATGGTAAATAAATCACAGACAGTGTCACTAGCAAAGCACCATCACACCTCCTCCTCCATGCTTTACGGTGGGAAATACAGATGCGGAGATCATCCGTTCACCCGCACTGCGTCTCACAAAGACACGGTGGTTGGAACCAAAAATCTCCAATTCGGACTCCAGACCAAAGACAAATTTCCACTGGTCTAATGTCCATTGCTTGTGTTTCTTGGCCCAAGCAATTATCTTCTTATTATTGGTGTCCTTTAGTAGTAGTTTCTTTGCAGAAATTCAACCATGAAGGCCTGATTCACACAGTCTCCTCTGAATAGTTGATGTTGAGATGTGTCTGTTACTTGAACTCTGTGGAGCATTTATTTGGGCTGCAATTTCTGAGGCTGGTAACTCTAATGAACTTATCCTCTGCAGCAGAACTAACTCTGGGTCTTCCAATCCTGTGGCGGTCCTCATGAGAGCCAGTTTCATCATAGCGTTTGATGGTTTGTGCGACTGCACTTGAAGAAACTTTCAATTTTCATTCCAAGTGACTACCTCATGAAGCTGGTTGAGAGAATGCCAAGTGTGTGCAAATCTGTCATCAAGGCAAGGGGTGGCTATTTGTAGAATCTCAAATATTAAATATGTTTTGATTTGTTTAACACATTTTTGGCTACTACATGATTTCATATGTGTTATTTCCTAGTTTTGATGTCTTCACTATTATTCTACAATGTAGAAAACAGTAAAACAAAACAAAAAAACTTGAATGAGTAGGTGTTCTAAAACTTTTGACCGGTATTGTATATATTTTCAGTTTTCTTTCTCTCCTAGATATACACTTCAAAACCTTGTTTATTATGATCCATAGTATGACTATCTTTAAAAAAAAATCCATTATACAATCCCCCCCCCCTCCCCCCCAACATCTTAGACTGTCTCTTTCTCTCACTGTCTCTTTTGGTTGATTGTTTTGGTATGTTTGTTTTTGTGGAGCAGTAAATTTGAATGGGCGATTACTGATGTCAGTCATATTATTGCAGAACGAGAGAGGGAGAGGAGAAAGAATGAAAATAGGCAGAGAGAGAGAGAGACAGAGACAGAGACAGAGACAGAGAGAGAGAGACTGATATAATTGCCCCCTGAAGCAAATAATTGAAGGAGCTGAAGAGCTGCACATGCAAGATTGGAACATGAAGCATGCCCTCACACACCATAACACACAAGTGCACATGCACCCACAGACACATACCAGCATGTACCCGCTCACACACATATGAGCATGTGTGTACTGAAGATCATTAAGCTATGAGGGGTGGATGTGCTTGTATCTACACCTGGAATTGTGTGTGGATGTTAGGCACCTTGAAAGTGGTATGTGTTACAGATGATGTGTGTGGAGATGGAGCAGATATCTGTATGTATGTGTGCGTGTGTGTCTATGTGTGCGTCGGTTTGTGTGTGTGTGTGTGTTCGAGAGAATGAGAGAGAGAGATAGAAGACAGATAAAAACAGATAGTAAAAAGTGAAGGATGCGTTGCAAAGCTTGAATGTAAAAGCAGAGAGAATAGACATTGTATTGTGGGGGAGAGAGAGCACAATGTCAGGGCTTTAGATGAATCACGGAGGGGTAATCTAGTTATCCAGACCACACAGTGACAGACCAACATCTTTCCTCTTCTCCATCCCTCCCTTCCTCTTCTCCTAAATATTATAGATTGGCTATTTTCTCCCTCCATCACTGGGGGATACAAAAGAGGGCCAGGGGTTTGTGTATGTCTGGTAATCCTTGTGTGTCTGCATCTGCATGTGTGTGTGTGTGTGTGTGTGTGTGGGAGTGATATACACACAGTGATATAAATGGGTCTCATATGTTTCCAGTCTGAGCGTTGATCCATGGAGCTTTGTATGGAGCTCAGAAAAGAAGCCAGGGCTTAGGACACAGTTTGATCCTAACAGAGAACACAGCTCTCTCTCTCTGTCTCCTGTCCTCTCTCGCTCTCATAGTTTATTTTACTCCACACATTACCTTCCTGTCCCTCTCTCTTTCTTGTTCTCCTCTTTTGTCTTTCTGTTTCCTTCCTTTTCTCTCTCCACCGTTCTTCTTTCTCTCTCCTCCCTCTCTGCTTCTTTCTTCTCTCTCTTTTTTCCCTCTTTCTCCTGTTCTCTCTCTTTCACTTTCTCTCTTCTCTGGATTTGTCTCTCTGTCTGATAATCCATTACACTCCATCCATTGCATTGGATTTCTTCAAAGGTACTTTTTGGTTTCCGTATTATATTTTCACCTCACTGTTTTACCCTCCCTAAACGTTTCATTTATGTTGCAAATTCACATTTTTTCCCAGTAATACGTTTCCATATGATCTAATTGAGAAATGTTCCCAAAACATTTAAAGGGTAGGTAGCATAAACATAAATACATGTAAAATATGGATTTGCATTAGTATCTGCATCAAAAGTCCCAATGTAAAAAAAACCCACTTGATCCCTTTTTGCTGCAGCTTTCTGCCCCACTTATTGCAGAATCATAAACCTATTTTCTTTACTTGACAATTGTTTCTGGGGTTATCCATAAGATCTGGAGAAAAAAAAAGTCCTCCCCCTACACAAAGGCAGAGATCCTTCTGACTTGGATAAATACCGTCCAAGCTATCCTGGTCAACTCTTAACTTTTTTTACTTCACATTCTATTCTTAACAAGCACCAATCTGGTTTTAGACCTGGACATAGCGCTGAGCTATAATGTTTTGACCATGAAAATAATTGTACTGCCTTATTTATTGACCTGTCGAAGACATTTTATATGGTTGACCATTTTCTACTTGTTCAAAGTTTGCCTGAAATAGACCGTGATCAGGCATCTTGCAATTGGTTCAAGAACTATCTAACAGACAGAACATAATGTGTGCTTACTGACGGTATAAAATCTCAATATTACGAAGGTATGCCGCAGGGGGCGATTTTGGGCCCTGTTCTCTTCACTTTGTATAAATTATATTGGTATATCTGTTAAAACCTGTAACATTGATCTCTACGCAGATTATACAGTTATTTGTATTTGTATTTATTATGAATCCCCATTAGCTACTGCCAAAACAGCAGCTACCCTTCCTGGGTTCCAACAAAATTTTGTCAGTTTATACAATTTTAAAACATTGCAATACGTTCACAGATTTCACAACACACTGTGTGCCCTCAGGCCCCTACTCCACCACTACCACATATCTACATTACTAAATCCATGTGTATGAATAGTGCATATGTTATCGTGTGTGTCTGTGCCAATGTTTGTGTTGCTTCACAGTCCCCGCTGTTCCATAAAGTGTTTTTTTAATCCGTTTTTTAAATCGAATTTTACTTGATGTGGAATAGAGTTCCATGTACTCATGGCTCTATGTAGTACTGTGTGCCTCCCATAGTCTGTTCTGGACTTGGGGACTGTGAAGAGACCTTTTGTGGCATGTCTTGTGGGGTATGCATGGGTGTCCGAGCGGTGCGCCAGTAGTTTAGACAGACAGCTTGGTGCATTCAACATGTCAATACCTCTCATAAATAAAAGTAGTGATGAAGTCAATCTCTCCCCCACTTTCAGCCAGGAGAGATTGACATGCATATTATTAATATTAGCTCTCTGTGTACATCCAAGGGCCAGACGTGCTGCCCTGTTCTGAGCCAATTGCAATTTTCCTAAGTCCTTTTTTGTGGCACCTGACCGTAGTCAGTAGTCAAGGTGCGACAAAACTATGGCCTGTAGGACCTGCCTTGTTGATAGTGTTGTTAAGAAGGCAGAGCATCGCTTTATTATAGACCGACTTCTCCCCATCTTAGCTACTACTGATTTGATTACTGAATCAATATGTTTTGACCATGACAGTTTACAATCTAGTGTTACTCCAAGCAGTTTAGTCATCTCAACTTGCTCAATTTCCACATTATTTATTTCAAGATTTAGTTGAGGTTAAGGGTTTAGTAAGTGTTTTGTTCCAAATACAATGCTTTTAGTTTTAGAAATATTTATGGCTTACTTATTCCTTGCCACCCACACTTGTTGAGTGTTGCAGTCATTTCAGTCACTGTAGTAGCTGACGTGAAAAAGTGAAAAGCAAGGGGCCCAAACAGCTACCCTAGGGAATTCCTGATTCTAACTGGATTATATTTGATAGGCTTTCGTTAAAGAACACCCTCTGTGTTCTGTTAGACAAGTAACTCTTTATCCACATTAGAGCAGGGGGTGTAAAGCCATATAACGCATACGGTTTTACAGCAGTAGACTATGATCAATAATGTCAAAAGCTGCACACAAGACAGCCCCCACAATCATTTGATCATCAATTTCTCCTGTGCCCCCTCAGTACAGCAAGCCATTCATGATCTTCAGCATGGTTTTGACTCAATTGACTCAAAAATCACATACTGATCTTAAACAGGTGTTAAATGATAATAAAACCAAGTTTATGTGGTTCTCTAGGTCTCGTAATATTGACCCTGAGGACCTGCATATTTGAACATTGACAGGAGCTCAAATTGAGCAACTTCCCCATTATAAGTATTTGGGTATTTGGATTGACGATAAGCTCTCTTTTAAAACACACATTGAAAAACTGACAAAAATGTTGAGAACTAAGGTTGGTTTCTTTCATTCATGGTTTCTCTTTGGAAGTAGAAGGACGTTTGTTCAAGCAACTCTTCTCCCAGTACTTGATTATGGTGATATAATCTACAGTACATGCATGCAGCAGCCTCTGCTTTAAAACCTTTAGATTCAGTCTATCATTCAGCACTGCGTTTTATCACTTGTGACAATATTTGCACACATCACTGCATTTTGTATAGTGCTGTTGGCTGGGAGTCTCTGAGTACCAGAAGTGCCCAGCATTGGCTACTTTTTGTATATACAATGCATTCGGAAAGTATTCAGTCCGCTTGACTTTTTCCACATTTTGTTACGTTACAGCCACATCAATCTACACACAAATCACCATAATGACAAAGCAAAAACAGGTTATTATAAATACAATTTTTTTTTATCATTTGCACTCATAATTAGTGGTTTCAATTTCATTTTTCAGCCAAGAAAATACTTTTTGAATATTGTTACAAATAAACTTGCAAGGTTGCTAGTCAACTAGCCTGCTAACAATAGCCCTACTAGCCTGCTAATGTTAGGCTAGCACTGAATGAGTCAGCCAGTAGCTGTCAACAAGTAAAGTTTTGGAAATACATAACGCCATCTAGCCAGTTATCAAAGAATGTTAGCTATGTGCAGTTATCTAAACCAACAAGCTAGCCAGCCAGCTAACATTAGCTATTTAGCCAACTAGCTATTAGCCTAGCAAGCCTAGCAAACCACCACGGTTATGGTTGACAAGCTAGAGCCCAACTACTGGAGACCAGCTAACAAGAGCAGACACTTACAGTTTGATGGTTGTGGCCCATCCTAAAGTAAAACTTTTGAAAGAGTGCTGGCTGAGTTAGCTATGAGCTAGCTACCGAGCTAGCATACAAACTCTGTAGCAAAGAGTAGATCCTCCATATGATGTTGAGAAATAGTGCATTGTGGGTAGTTTAGAAGTTATCTGGAAATAAGTTAATACATATGTCTTAACCCAAAAACATGATCATGTTTGTACTTATAGGTAAACAGATTGTGACTACAACTAAGTCTTTGACCACACTGTGTTGTCACGTTGTTACGCTTCCTACCCTTTAAATTCAGGTGAGTTCTAATGTTGAGTTCTTAAGACTGGGTTGACTATATGCAGGTGTTCAGTCAATACTAAGGTCAGTCATCTTTTTCCACCTAATACATTTTCAATTCCTGATCCCCAAATCAATATTTAAGCCCACACACACAAAGCAGACTGAACCAGGTTTCCCTCTAGGATTTTGCCTGTGCTTAGCTCTATTCCGTTTCTTTTTATCCTGAAAAATTCCATAATCCTTGCCGATGACAGGCATACCCGTAACGTGACGCGACCACCACCATGCTTGAAAATATGAAGAGTTTTACTCAGTGATGTGTTGTGTTGAATTTGACCCAAACATAACATTTTGTATTGATGGGTTCTGACTTCTGATGGGTTCGTACTTTAAAATATGAAATATCCTTATTCATGTCACTGAGGGAGCGAGGGGAATGTAGAATGTTTACGCTCTGTCAGAACATGTTATTGTTAGACATCAGGGATCCTATGGAAAGGAGAAGGGCCACAGTCTGGCTTCTACACCAGAAGTTAATGGTTATCTGTAGGAGGAATGTATATGGTAGAGTACATTTTAAGGTTGGATATGAACCAGGGGATTGGAATGTTACTGAGTAAGGGAAAGGCAATCGCATGGTTGTGGTCAATGATAAGGGTGGATATCTGTGGATTAGTGAGTAATGGGGTCTTCACTAGATACCAAAACATTCAAAGGCGATTTTCTCAAAAGTGAGTTTACAAGTTGATCAACTTTCAAAGTAGAATTGCTTTCCCATTGTCCCTCAAATGCAGTGTATGATACACCATTTTGAAGCTCTGAGTCTCTACTTCTATCCAATGTAGGTCAGGTCAGGTCACATGAAGGGAGAAGGAACAGTTTATTACCCATATCACTTAAATTCCTGCCTAGCAACTGAGAGG
This sequence comes from Hucho hucho, assembly GCA_003317085.1. NCBI lineage: Eukaryota > Metazoa > Chordata > Actinopteri > Salmoniformes > Salmonidae > Hucho > Hucho hucho. Next base: position 1,075,123 of record QNTS01000213.1, read on the forward strand.
TATTGGCTGTCCAGATGTGTAAGGAGGAGACTCAGCATAGGAGGAAGGTTTAAATACCAGTGCTTGTGTAAATATGTTTTTGTCTGTTCAGCTGTCTGACCCATTGGGTGAATAAACTTGGTTTGATCTTTACATAGTTATCCGTGAGTTTTTACTCTGTTTATTAAAACCTAACAGTATTCAGGACATGAAGTTCATTTCTTTGCCACATCTTTTGCAATTTTACTTTAGTGCCTTATTGCAAAGAGTATGCATGTTTTGAATGTACAGGCTACCTTTCACTCTGTGAATTAGGTTAATATTGTGAAGTAACTACAATGTTGTTGATCCATCCTCAATTTTCTCCTATCACAGCCGTTAAACTCACAGCCATTAACGGTTTTAAAGTCACCATAGACGTCACGGTGAGATCCCTGAGCGGTTTCCTTTCTCTCCGGCAACAGAGTTAGGAAGGTGTCGGTATCTTTGTAGTGACTGGGTGCCCTTCTATGCGAGGCATTGGAACATCTCCTTGGTCTTTGTGGTTGAATCTGTGTTTGAAATTCACTGCTCGACTGAGGGTACTGTGTGATGGCTCAATCACTCTCGCTCTCTCTCTATCGCTCTTTCTCTTTGTAAATATTTCAATTTAAGGGGCTTTATTGGCTTGGGAAACATATGTTTACATTGAAATAAACAATACAACATTTACAGTAAACATTACACTCACAAAAGTTCCAAAAGAATAAAGACATTTCAAATGTCATATTATGTCTATATACAGTGTTGTAATGATGTGCAAATAGTTAAAGTACAAAAGGGAAAATAAATAAACATTAATATAGGTTGTATTTACAATGGTGTTTGTTCTTCACTTGTGGCCCTTTTCTTGTGGCAACAGTTCACAAATCGTACTGCTGTGATTGCACACTGTGGTATTTCACACAATATATATGGGAGTTTATCAAAATTGGATTTGTTTTCGAATTCTTTGTGGGTCTGTGTAATCTGTGGGAAATATGTGTCTCTAATATGTGTCTCACCACTTGGATTCGGTCTTATTTTAGCAAAATGTGAAACATTTTTTTTTACATTGGATAGAAGTGGAGACACAGAGATTTAAAAATGGTATATCATACACTGCATTTGAGGGACAATGGGAAAGTAATTGTACTGTAACAACCCTGGGTTTATAACCGCGGATATCGACTGCCGCTCGAGCATGCTTTTGCGGCACAGCGCGCTGGACCTCGGGCTAGAAGGTCGAGGGTTCGAGACCTGCTCCTTGCTGTTTCATTACATTGGTGTCGGAAGTGATCGGACCTTGCATCCACGACAGTGCATGTGCTTGGCCGTTGAGCGCGTTCCTGTGAGACGTGGAGTCGCGGGCTAGCGCGAGGACACGCTCTTTGAAAGGAGGGAGTAGTGTAACGACCCTGGGTTTATAACCGCGGGTATCGACTCTGCCGCTTGAGCATGCTTTTGCGGCACAGTCGATAGCGTGCCGGACCTCGGGCTAGAAGGTCGAGGGTTAGAGACCTGCTCCCTGCTGTTTCATTACAGTACTTTGAAAGTTGATCAACTTGTAAACTCATTTTTGAGAAAATCGCCTTTGAATGTTTTAGTATCTAGTGAAGAGCTCTACTTTGTCTACACCCATTCAATATCTTTCACAATCTCTTAGCTTTAGCCCCACCCATCTCGTTTCGCTCTCGGAGCGCACACTTGACGCTCTGGCCGATGATTTGTTTACCTCTGGATAACATGAAAACAGCCAAACCAGACCTGCTGGCAACAATTTCATTAAGCTTTTTTGCAGACGTTTACTGACACCGGCCATATTCAACGGGAGTTGCACACACGTTAGCTAGTTAAACAACAATGAACAAAGTGCCAACAATGCCTAACATTAGGCTCTAACTAGAAAAGCAAACAGCTCTGGGAAACGAATAATAACGTCTGCTAGGGAGCCAGCCAGCTAACGTTAGCTAGCAAGTTAACAGTACAAGTTAACAGCTTAAGACATATAGCTAGCTAGATAAACAACGTTTAAGACTACACACGTCACGTAACGTTAGCTAACGAGCCAGCCAGCTAACGTTAGCTAGTTAAACAAAAATGCCTAACATTAGGCTCTAACTAGAAAAGCAAACAGCTCTGGGAAACGAATAATAACGTCATTTAGGGAGCCAGCCAGCTAACGTTAGCTAGTTAGCTAACAGTACACTTTAGCTTAAGACATATAGCTAGCTAGGTAAACAACGTTTAAGATCACACACGCCACGTAACGTTAGCTAACGAGCCGGCCAGCTAACGTTAGCTAGTTAAACAACAATGAACAAAGTGGCAACAATGCCACAGTGCTGGGAGCTAACCAACCAGGTCCAGTGTTAGCTAGCTAACAGTAGGCTCTAACTAGAAAAGAAAATGGCTCTGGGAAACAAATAATATTGTCAGCTAGGGAGCCAGACAGCTGACAGTACACTTTCGCTTGAAGTTAAACCACTTTCTGTCAAAATTAGAAATGTGTAATATCTGAAAATGGAGCTAGCTAATGCTAGACTATCTTACTGGACGCATCTCCCTGTCAGGAAAGCCATACCACGGTTGCCCTTAGTTTGAAGATGTAATCCGGAGACAGGTGTCTTCTCCATCTCTTTAGCTATCATACTCTAATTCCACTGATTTCAAAACTTGATTCCCCAGAAAATGGAGAGCAGCACTTATGCAGCTCCACTACACAATACATTTTAAAAACAGGATTCCCAACACAGACTGACAAGCTCAAATTGACAGGATTCCCAACACAGACTGACAAGCTCAAATAGACAGACGCCTTCAATATGGCAGACCAATCCAAACTCCTCTCTCAGCATGTCCAGCCCACTCATTATCCCAGCCAATCATGGCTAGTGGGAAGGTTGCTTAACCAACAAGGCTCATAATTTAACTATTGTATTCATATTTACAGAGGCACATGAAAGTTCACATGTTCGAGAAGGCATTTCTGCCAAAAAACGTCTCTCCTGTAAAGTCGTGACTTGCGACATATGCCTAGTTTCCTGAATTAGGTCATAAATGGTCATACATTTGGAAGGAGGATAGGAAGTACAGCTCAGTTTCCACCTCATTTTGTGGGCAGCGTGCACATAGCCTGTCTTCTCTTGAGAGCCAGGTCTGCCTTTTGGGTCAGTCACAGTGGTCAGGTATTCTGCCACTGTGCACTCTCTGTTAAAACTTCTTAGGGATAGCCCCCTTTTTTTTCAATTTTCGCCTAAAATGACATACCCAAATTGAATTGCCTGTAGCTCAAGCCCTGAAGCAAGGATATGCATATTCTTGGTATCATTTGAAATGAAACTCTTTGAAGTTTGTGGAAATGTGAATTGAATGTAGGAGAATATAACACAATAGATCTGGTAGAAGAAAATACAAAAAAACAAACGTTTATTTCAAAAATAATTCTACCACGATCTTTGAAATGCAACAGAAAGGTCCCACGTCTAGCCATCACTCTGGTAATTCCGATGGTGTCCACAAGATGGCAGCAGTGTATGTGCAAAGTTTCAGATGGATAACTTGAAGTATGAGCAAACTACACAACATTTAGTGTGAAGTCTCCCAGGTACATTTGGGCAAATCGTGAAAAAGACATTTACATTCATATTACCTTTTTTTTCTGCAAGAATATTGTCAAATCTGTATACTTGGACTTTCATTTAGTTTTTCCAGTATTAGTAGCCATATTATAAGTTCCCCATTTGCAAAACAACCAGTTTTCATAACTTCATAACTCTCCATATTCTTAAAATTTTTGTCCAAAAGGAAAAGGCTGGCTGTTGCACAAGGTTAGCAGCTACATTTTGCTGCTAACCTTGATACGGATACTCCCGTAAAGCCCAGCTCATTGGCTATCTAGCTAGCTTTTGACCCCGATTGGTGCTTATTTGACAAAGTTACAGTCGATTAAGTGAAGACCACCCACATCATCGGCGTGCCATGAAGGCGTTGCTCTCTGACCAAATTTGGTGTCCTATAGGACATACTACACCCCTACTGATATAGTGAAGTCTGGTTACTTTCTAGGATCTCTGAGGAATACATATGAACGTGATTTGACTGGTTGAAACAACGTTTAGGGTTAGATTTTCACAGATTCCATTCTTTGCAAATTGAACGAGTGGAAATACAAAATCGATTGTGCATGCTATATGGACCTTTTTAGGATATGAAAAATGATTTTATCTAACAAAACGATATTTCATGTTATCTCTGAGACCCTTTGGATGATAAATCAGAGCAAGATTTCAGAATGTAAGTACACATTTCACCTTCAGAGGTTAATTTATCCAACCTATCGCAGTGAAAAAAGTGTTTTGTTGTTAGGAGCTCTCCTCAAACAATAGCATGGCATTTTTTTTGCAGTAATAGCTATTGTAAATTGGACAGTGCAGTTATATTAACAAGAATTTAAGCTTTCAGCTGATATAAGACACTTATATGTACTGACATTTGTTGTTTCTTTAAAATCTGCGATTGTGACAAGGCGCTGCATGATTTACAACTGTCCCGCTGACGGGACGCCTATCCCTAAGAAGTTTTTTAATCAGCACAACCGTTTTCAGCTGTGCTAACATAATTGCAAAAGGGTTTTCTAATGATCAATTAGCCTTTTAAAATTATAAACTTGGATTAGCTAACACAACGTGCCATTGGAACACTGATGCTGATAATGGGCCTCTGTATGCCTATGTAGATATTCCATAAAAAATCTGCCGTTTCCATCTACAATAGTCATTTACAACATAAAAAATGTCTACACTGTATTTCTGATCAATTTGATGTTATTTTAATGGACAAAAAATGTGCTTTTCTTCCAAAATCAAGGAAATGTCTAAGTGAAGAGGGTGGGGCTTAAGCTGCATCCCTGTCTCACACCCCGGCCTTGTGGAAAGAAATGTGTGTGTTTTTTGCCAATTTACATGGATTGTATAATATTGTACGTTTTTCACAAAACACAACTTTCCTTCAATTTGTATAGTAGACCCTCATTTCAAATTGAGTCAAAAGCTTTTTTGAAATCCTGAGAAGAAATTGCCTTTGTTTTGGTTTGTTTGTTTGTCAATTGTGCAGGGTGAATACATGGTCTGTAGTATGGTAATTTGGTAAAAAGCCAATTTGACATTTGCTCAGTACATTGTTTTCGCTGAGGAAATGTATGAGTCTGCAGTTAATGATAATTCAGAGGATTTTCCCAAGGTTGCTGTTGACGCATATCCCCCGGTAGTTCTTGGGGTCAGATTTGTCTCCACTTTTGTGGATTGGGGTGATCAGTCCTTGGTTACAAATATTGGGGAAGATGCCAGAGCTGAGGATGATGTTGAAGAGTTTAAGTATAGCCAATTGGAATTTGTGGTCTGTATATTTTATTTCATTTAGGATCAACTCCACAGGCCTTTTGGTGTTCGAGAGTTTATATTTTGTCCTGTAGTTCATTCAATGTAATTGGAGATTCCAGTGGGTTCTGGTAGTCTGTAATAGTTGATTCTAAGATTTGTATTTGATCATGCATATGTTTTTGCTGTTTGTTCTATGTTATAGTGCCAAAAACATTGGAGAAGTGGTTGTTACATACATCTCCGTTTTGTATAGATAACACTTTGTGTTGTTGCTTGTTAAGAGTTTTCCAATTTTCCCAAAAGTGGTTAGATTCTGTGGATTCTTTATTTACATTGTGCTGACTTCTGACATGCTGTTCCTTCTTTTTCCGTAGTGTATTTCTGTATTGTTTCAGTGATTCACCATAGTGAAGGAGTAGGCTCAAGTTTTCTGGGTCTCTATGTTTTTGGTTGGGTAGGTTTCTCAATTTCTTTCTTAGGTTTTTGCATTCTTCATAAAACCATTTGTCGTTGTTGTTATTTTTAGTTTGTCTGCTTGACATTTTTTTATTTGATAGGGAATCTGAGAGGTCAAATATACTGTTTAGGTTTTCTACTGCCAAGTTTACACCTTCACCATTACAGTGAAACCTTTTGTCCAGGAAATTGTGTAGAAGGGATTGAATTTGTTTTGCCTAACTGTTTTTTGGTAGATTTCCACTATTTTCTTTCCATCTATAGCATTTCTTAATATTATTCAGTTACTTTGGCTTTGATGCCCCATGATTAATCATAGCCCTGTTGATGTAGACTGTGATTTTGCTGTGATCTGATAAGGGTGTCAGTGGGCTGACTGTGAACGCTCTCAGAGACTCCGGGTTGAGGTCAGTGATAAAGTAGTCTACAGTACTACTGCTAAGAGATGAGCTATGGGTGTACCTACCATGTCTCTCTCTTGCTCTCGCTCTCCATACAACAGCCCTATCTCTCATCTCTCCATCCAACAGCTCTCCCTGTCTTCCAAGCAACCACCACTCTCCCTCTCTCTTTCTCTTTCTTTCTCTCTCTCTTTGTCACCCCAGTCATCTGAGTCGAGCCTGTATGCAGAGATCAAAGGATCAAAGGAAACGCAACAATGGCAATGTGTCAGATGTCAGAACTCTGCAATGCTGTGTGTGTGTGTGTGTGTGTATGTGTGCGTCGTAGTAGCGTCACCGCAGCTACACACAGAAGTCTAAGTTAGCCTATCACTATCACTATGATGCCACTGGTAGCAACAGGTTAAAACACAGTTGGGGAGAGAGGAAGAGAGAGATACGGAGATGGAGAGAGAGACGGAGAGAGACAGAGAGAGAGAGGGCGAAGGAGAAACAACAGAGAGAGAGATAGAGAAACAGAGCGAGAAGCGGAAAGAGACACAGATAGATAGACAATGAATCAAACAGAGAGGAAAAGAAAGATAGACAGAGAGAGATATAGATAGACAGAGAGAGATACAGTGAGGGAAAAAAGTATTTGATCCCCTGCTGATTTTGTTCGTTTGCCCACTGACAAAGAAATGATCAGTCTATAATTTTAATGGTAGGTTTATTTGAACAGTGAGAGACAGAATAACAACAAAAAAATCCAGAAAGATGCATGTGAAAAATGTTATAAATGGAATTGCATTTTAATGAGGGAAATAGGTATTTTACCCCCTCTCAATCAGAAAGATTTCAGGCTCCCATGTGTCTTTATACAGGTAACGAGCTGAGATTAGGAGCACACTCTTAAAGGGAGTGCTCCTAATCTCAGTTTGTTACCTGTATAAAAGACACCTGTCCACAAAAGCAATCAATCGATCAGATTCCTAACTCTCCACCATGGCCAAGACCAAAGAGCTCTCCAAGGATGTCAGGGACAAGATTGTAGACCTACAGAAGGCTGGAATGGGCTACAAGACCATCGCCAAGCAGCTTGGTGAGAAGGTGACAACAGTTGGTGCGATTATTCACAAATGGAAGAAACACAAAATAACTGTCAATCCCTCGGCCTGGGGCTCCATGCAAGATCTCACCTCGTGGAGTTGCAATGATCATGAGAACGGTGAGGAATCAGCCCAGAACTACACGGGAGGATCTTGTCAATGATCTCAAGGCAGCTGGGACCATAGTCACCAAGAAAACAATTGGTAACACACTACGCCATGAAGGACTGAAATCCTGCAGCACCCGCAAGGTCCCCCTGCTCAAGAAAGCACATATACATGCCCGTCTGAAGTTTGCCAATGAACATCTGAATGATTCAGAGGACAACTGGGTGAAAGTGTTGTGGTCAGAGGAGACCAAAATGGAGCTCTTTGGCATCAACTCAACTCGCCGTGTTTGGAGGAGGAGGAGGAATGCTGCCTATGACCCCAAGAACACCATGCCCACCGTCAAACATGGAGGTGGAAACATTATGCTTTGGGGGTGTTTTTCTGCTAAGGGGACAGGACAACTTCACCGCATCAAAGGGACGATGGACGGGGCCATGTACCATCAAATCTTGGGTGAGAACCTCCTTCCCTCCGCCAGGGCATTGAAAATGGGTCGTGGATGGGTATTCCAGCATGACAATGACCCAAAACACACGGCCAAGGCAACAAAGGAGTGGCTCAAGAAGAAGCAAATTAAGGTCCTGGAGTGACCTAGCCAGTCTCCAGACCTTAATCCCATAGAAAATCTGTGGAGGGAGCTGAAGTTTCGAGTTGCCAAACGTCAGCCTCGAAACCTTAATGACTTGGAGAAGATGTGCAAAGAGGAGTGGGACAAAATCCCTCCTGAGATGTGTGCTAACCTGGTGGCCAACTGCAAGAAACGTCTGACCTCTGTGATTGCCAACAAGGGTTTTGCCACCAAGTACTAAGTCATGTTTTGCAGAGGGGTCAAATACTTATTTCCCTCATTAAAATGCAATTCCATTTATAAAATTTTTCACGTGTTTTTCTTGATTTTTTTTTTGTTATTCTGTCTCTCACTGTTCAAATAAACCTACCATTAAAATTATAGACTGATCATTTTTTTTGTCAGTGGACAAACGTACAAAATCAGCAGGGGATCAAATACTTTTTTCCCTAACTGTATACTGTAGTCAGAAATATTTTTGGGACAGCCTAACTGGTGTGTATGTGTTAATGTGTGTATGTGTGTGTGTGTGTGTGTGTGTGTGTGTGTGTGGTGTGTGAGCACCTGACATAATTTCATAGCTGAAGGCCTTTGGCACCTGTTTAAGGATGGGTGTCATGGTTGATTAATCCAACCACTACAATGTGTGTCTGATAGCTCTGTTCATGTCCTGGGGATGCAGAGCTCTGCTATGTGTGTCAGACAGACGGACTGCTGTAACCAATGGAGACAGATGGATGAGGGCAACACTGACAGTGTCAAGGACAAGGAGATAAAGATTTATTTATTTTTACTGACGGAAATGTTTCATGTACAGTTCCCTCGAAATCACACGGTCTCCACCAGCATCTCCCTAAGAAATCCATGTTTGTGTGATGTTACTGTACCGAATTATATAGCTAGATGCATTTTTTGGGGTGGTCCTGGTCAGAAAGCACAACATTTGATTGTTTGAGGATAGCACCCCACATATTTTCCACATTAGCATAAATTCATATCCAGCGCGGGTCTCACAAAACCCACAAGAGCTAAAAAATATCACTTACCTTTTGATGAACTTCTGCTGAGAGCTTCCCAAGTGTCCAAACAAGAGAATCCATGGTTCTTTTGTTAGAAAAAGTCATTTATTATATCCATAAATCTCCGTTTGGTTGGCGCAAGCATTTCCAGTCTACTCGCCCGTTGTACAGTGAAGAGAACGCATTCAAATTATACCTCTCAACTTTTCCAAAACAAATCAAACATCATTTATAATTTATCCTTAGGCATCCATTTATCTATATTGGCTATTATATTTCACTCGGATAATAACCTACACAATACAGAAGGTAAACACCGTGCTGCACGCTCCCCGGGTATCTCATGCACTAGACAGAAAGGATATCCTGGTATGTCATACAAAATCGACAACCTTTTGGCTCTCTTCCATTATAAACGCTCCATTACACTGTCCAGAGACTGTCGACATCTAGTGGAAGCCATAGGTACTGCAACCTCAGTCCTATTCCCCTGGAAATTCAATAAACAGCCATTCAAAGTCTGGAAATGTCAAAAGAAAAATGATTTCCAGACTGAAATATCTCGGGTTTTCGCCTGCTATATCAGTTCTGTTATACTCATAGACATTATTTTAATTGTTTTAGAAACTTCAGAGTGTTTCCTATCCAATAGTACTAATTATGTGCATATCCTATGTGCATTTTACTTTGGGCACGTCAGACAGGCGAAAATTCGGAAAATGGGACCCTAGCCCTAAGGAGCTAGCTAACTATTTAAGTAGCCTTGTTAGCTAACTTGAACATTGAAAACACTAAGGTTAGCAGCTAACATAGCTAGCAGGCTAAAAGCGTAACTCAACACTTACTGTACCTAACGTTACCAGTCCATGAGAACCGTGGCCATTTCGGCGCCACTCTTCCACCTTTCAAAATTAATCCCACTGTTTATCCAGTTTATAGAAATTTCCATCCCTAACTATAACATTTTACGACAAGATAGAATGCCAAAGGGAACGGAGTTGCAATCTACTGCAGAGATGCCTGCAGAGTTCTGTCCTACTATCCAGGTCTGTGCCAAAACAATTTGAGCTTCTACTTTTCAAAACCCACCTCTCCAGAAACAAGTTTCTTAGCATTGCCGCTTGCTATAGACCACCCTCTGCCCCCAGCTGTGCCCTGGACACCATATGCGAACTGATTGCCCCCCATCTATCTTCAGAGCTCATGTTGCTAGGTGACCTAAACTGAGACATGCTTAACACACCGGCCATCCTACAATCTAAGCTTGATGCTCTCAATCTCACACAGATTATCAATGAACCTACCAGGTACAACCCCAAATCCGTAAACACAGGCACCCTCATAGATATCATCCTAACCAACCTGCCCTCCAGATCCTGTCTTCAACCAGGATCTCAGCGATCACTGCCTTATTGTCTGCGTCCACAATGGGTCCGCGGTCAAACGACCACCCCTCATCACTGTCAAACGCTCCCTAAAACACTTCAGCGAGCAGGCCTTTCTAATCGACCTGGTTCGGGTATCCTGGAAGGATATTGACCTCATTCCTTCAGTAGAGGATGCCTGGTTATTCTTTAAAAGTGCTTTCCTCACCATCTTAAATAAGCATAACCCATTCAAAAGTAGAACTAGGAACAGATATAGCCCTTGGTTCACTCCAGACCTGACTGCCCTTAACCAGCACAAAAAAGTTCTGGAACACTGTAAAGTCCATGGAGAATAAGAGAACCTCCTCCGAGCTGCCCACTGCACTGATGCTTGGAAACACTGTCACCACCGATAAATCTGCGATAATTGAGAATTTCAATAAGCATTTTTCTACGGCTGGCCATGCTTTCCACCTGGCTACCCCTACCCCGGTCAACAGCCCTGCACCCCTCACTGCAACTTGCCCAAGCCTCCCCCATTTCTCCTTCACCCAAATCCAGATAGCTGATGTTCTGAAAGAGCTGCAAAATCTGGAGCCCTACAAATCAGCAGGGCTAGACAATCTGGACCCTCTCTTCCTAAAACTATCTGCCGAAATTGTTGCAACCCCTATTACTAGCTTGTTCAACCTCCCTTTCGTATCGTCTGAGATCCCCAAAGATTGGAAAGCTTCCGCGGTCATCCCCCTCTTCAAAGGGGGAGACACTCTCGACCCAAATTGCTACAGACCTATATCTATCCTACCCTGCCTTTCTAAGGTCTTCGAAAGCCAAGTTAACAAACAGATCACCAACCATTTTGAATCCCACCGTACCTTCTCTGCTATGCAATCTGGTTTCAGAGCTGGTCATGGGTGCACCCCAGCCACACTCAAGGTCCTAAACAATATCATAACCGCCATCGATAAGAGATATTACTGTGCAGCCGTATTCATCGACCTGGCCAAGGCTTCCGACTCTGTCAATCACCACATTCTTATTGGCAGACTCAACAGCCTTGGTTTTTCAAACGATTGCCTCGCTTGGTTCACCAACTACTTCTCTGATAGAGTTCAGTGTGTCAAATCGGAGGGCCTGTGGTCCGGACCTCTGCAGTCTCTATGGGGGTGCCACAGGGTTCAATTCTCAGGCTGTATACATCAATGATGTCTCTCTTGCTGCTGGTAATTATCTGATCCACCACTACGCACACGACACTTTTCTGTATACTTCTGGCCCTTCTTTGGACACTGTGTTAACTTCTTAGGGAGCAGCGCACAAGGTGACCGTTTTGGAGAGCCTGGCATGCCCAAAGTAAAATGCCTCCCATTCAGGCCCAGAAAATAGGATATGCACATATTTAGTACCATTGGATAGGAAACACTCTGAATTTTCTAAAAGTGTTAACATTTCGTCTGTGAGTATAACAGAACGGATATGGCAGGCGAAACCCGAGGGATTTCTGTCCTGGAAAAAGTGGTTTTGACACATTGCTCATTTAGAACCCCTCCCTTATGAAAATGCCCATATAAGGGCATATCAATGCAGTACATATTGCTTCCTCTGGATGTCAACAGTCTCGAGAAAGTGTTCTGATTCTTTTTAGATGCTTTTAGAGCAGAGAAGAAGACGAATAAGGAAGTGTCCACACAGATGTCAATAGAAGTAAATGCGCGCTCCCGGCTGGCACGTTCTTTGTTTTTTTCCTTTCTTATCGCCCAGTTTATTTTCCGGTTGAAATTTTATACTATTTATACATAAAAGTGTTCCTAAGGATACATTTAAAATTATGTTTGATTGTTCTTGGACAAGTTTATAGGTATAAGTTGAACGAGTTCTCTTCACGTTTCAATGGACGATTGGAGGCTGTATTTTCTTATCATAACGCGCCAACCAAACGGAGATTTATGGATATAATACATTACTTTTTCTAACAAAAGAACCATGGATTGTCTTCGTTGGACACTTGGGAAGCCCTCAGCAGAAGTTCTTCAAAAGGTAATTGATTTGTTTTCGCTGTGAAATGTGTTTTCTGTGAACCGTGGAGGCTTATTAATTTATGGTAATGGGAAAAATATGTTAGATCCTACCCTCAAACAATCAAATGTGGTGCTTTCGCCGTGAAGCCTTTTTGAAATCTAACAACACTGTGATATTGCGCTAGCGCCCCACCACTCCGTAAGAAGTTAACTCACCTCCAGATGAGCTTCAATGCTATCTCCGTCCGTGGCCTCCAACTGCTCTTAAATGCAAGTAAAACTAAATGCGTGCTCTTCAACCGATCACTGCCCACACCTGCCCGGCTGTCCAGCATCACTACTCTGGACGGTTCTGACTTAGAATATGTAGACAACTACAAATACCTAGGTGTCTGGTTAGACTGTAAACTCTCCTTCCAGACTCACATTAAGCATCTCCAATCCAAAATTA
>QNTS01000213.1:1092059-1135660 GCA_003317085.1 Hucho hucho
CGCTACCCACTCCCGACACCACCAGGTAAAATGTAAAGCGCCAAATTCAAAATCCCAAAGTTGAATTATTAAACATCCACCAATATACAAGTGTTTCATACTCATCAAAAGCTCTGTTTCTTGGCAATATCACAGCGTTGTCAGATTTCAAAAAGGCTTTACGGCGAAAGCACTACATTTGATTGTTTGAGGGCAGCACCTCACATACTTTCTCATAGCCATGAATTCATTAGCCAGCGTGGCACACACATAACACATTTCACAGCGAAAACAAATCAATTACCTGTTGAAGAACTTCTGCTGAGGTCATCCTAAGTGTCCAACGAAGACAATCCATGGTTCTTTTGTTAGAAAAAGTAATGTATTATATCCATAAATCTCCATTTGGTTCGCGCGTCATAGTCAGAAACGACAGCCTCCACTAGTCCATTGAAACGTGGCGCGAACTCGTTCATCTTATACCTATAAACTTGTCCAAGAACATTCAAACATAGTTTTAAATGTATCCTTAGGAACACTTTTACGTATATTTACTATTATAAATCAACCGGAATATAAAGTGATCAATAACGACGATAAATAAGACACTGTGCGACTTCTCAGGCGCGCGCCCTGGGTACTGTTGTCATCAAGGGGGGACCCACTTGTTTGGTCTTTTTCTATGGTCTAAAGCATCCAAAATGGAAGAAATACACTGTCTCGAGACTGTTGACATCATAAGGAAGTGACGTGTACTGCATTCATATGCCCTTATATGGTCATTTTCATGAGGGAGGGGTTCCCAAATGAGCAATGTGTCAAAATCACTTTTTCCAGGACAGAAATTCCTCGGGGTTTTGCCTGCCATATCCGTTCTGTTTCACTCACAGACAAATGGTTAACGGTTTTGGAAAATTCAGAGTGTTTCCTATCCAATGGTACTAAATATATGCATATCCTATTTTCTGGGCCTGAATGGGAGGCATTTTACTTTGGGCACGCCAGGCTCTCCAAAACCGTCACCTCGGGAGCTGCTCCCTGAGAAGTTATGTTACAGCCTTATTCTAAAATATATATTTTTTAATTCTCCTCATCAATCTACACACAATACTGTCAAAGCGTCTGTGTGTAGCATGAAAAGCGGAGTCAGGCGCGGGACAACAGAAATGAGTAGTCACGTATCTTTACTCAATAAACTATAAAAATCCAAGTAGTAGAATTACAACACGCTTACAATATAGACCAACTTTACAATGAACAAACACGCACAAAACCATGGGGGAAATAGAGGGTTAAATAAGGAACATGTAATTAAGGGAATAGAAAAAAGGTGTGTATAATGAAGACAAAACAAACAGAAATCGAAAAGTGGATCGACGGTAGCTAGAAGACCGGTGACGTCGAACGCCGCCCGAACAAGGAGAGGGACTGACTTCGGCGGAATTCGTGACAGTACCCCCCCCTTGACGCGTGGCTCCAGCAGCGCGCCGACACCGGCCTCGGGGACGATCCGGAGGACGAGGTGCAGGGCGATCCAGACGGAGACGGTGAAACTCCTGTAGCAACGAAGGGTCCAGGACGTCCTCCACCGTCACCCAGCATCTCTCCTCCGGACCGTACCCCTCCCACTCCACGAGGTACTGAAGACCCCTTGCCTGGCGCCTCGAGTCCGAGATGGCTCGAACAGCATACGCCGGGGAACCCTCGATGTCCAGAGGGGGCGGAGGAACCTCCCGCACCTCAGACTCCTGGAGTGGACCAGCCACCACCGGCCTGAGGAGAGACACATGGAACGAGGGGTTAATACGGTAATCTGGGGGAAGCTGTAACCTATAGCAAACCTCGTTCAGTCTCCTCAGGACTTTGAATGGCCCCACATACCGCGGACCCAGCTTCCGGCAGGGCAGGCGGAGGGGCAGGTTTCGGGTCGAGAACCAGACCCGGTCCCCCGGTGCGAACACCAGGGCCTCACTGCGGTGGCGGTCGGCGCTCGCCTTCTGCCGCCTCACGGCCCATTGCAGGTGCACATGGGCGTTGTCCCAGGTCTCCTCCGAGCGCCTAAACCATTCATCCACCACAGGAACCTCGATCTGGCTCTGATGCCACGGTGCCAGAACTGGCTGATCCTCTAGTATGCACTGGAAGGGAGAGAGGTTAGTGGAGGAGTGGCGGAGTGAGTTTTGGGCCATCTCTGCCCAGGGGATGAAAGCCGCCCACTCCCCCGGCCGGTCCTGGCAATATGACCGCAGAAACCTACCCACTTCCTGGTTAACTCTCTCCACCTGCCCGTTACTCTCGGGGTGAAAACCTGAGGTGAGGCTGACCGAGACCCCCAGACGTTCCATGAACGCCTTCCAGACCAGATGTCCTCAGGCACCCCGTAGTGCCAGAAGACGTGGGTGAACAGAGCCTCTGTAGGGCAGTCTGTAGGGCCGCAGGGAGACTGTGCAAAGGAAGGAGACGGCAGGACTTAGAAAACCTATCCACAACGACCAGGATCGTGGTGTTTCCCTGTGACGGAGGAAGATCCTTCAAGAAGTCCACCAACAGGTGCGACCATGGCCGTTGTGTAACGGGTAGAGGTTGTAATTTCCCTCTGGGCAGGTGCACTGGGCGCATACCGAGCAGGAGGAAACATAAATCCTCACGTCCTTGGCCAAGGTGGACCACCAGTACTTCCCACTAAGACAGCGCACTGTCCGACCGATGCCAGGATGACCAGAGGAGGGTGACGTGTGGGCCCAATAGATCAAACAGTCGCGGACAGCAGACGGAACGTACAGACGCCCAGCTGGACACTTAGTTGGAGTGGGCTCTGTACGTAACGCCCGCTCGATGTCCGCGTCCAGCTCCCACACCACCGGTGCCACCAGGCAAGAGGCCGGAAGTATGGGAGTGGGATCTATGGACCGCTCCTCTGTGTCAAACATCAGGGACAGTGCATCTGCCTTAGTGTTTTGGGAACCTGGTCGGTAGGATAGGGTGAAAACAAAACGGGTGAAAAACATGGCCCACCTTGCCTGACGAGGGTTCAGTCTCCTCGCCGCCCGGATGCACTCCAGATTGCGGTGGTCAGTCCAGATGAGAAAAGGGTGTTTACGACAGCCAACAGCTCCCGGTCCCCCACATCATAGTTTCGCTCCGCCGAGCTGAGCTTCTTCGAAAAGGCACAGGGGTGGAGTTTAGGTGGCGTACCCAAGCACTGAGACAGCACAGCTCCTATCCCAGCCTCGGACGCGGCCACCTCCACTATAAATGCCAAAGAGGGATCCGGATGAGCCAGCACGGGAGCCGAGGTAAACAGAGCCTTCAGGTGACCAAAAGCACTGTCCGCCTCAGCCGACCACTGCAGTCGCACCGGTCCCCCCTTCAGCAGTGAGGTAATGGGAGCCGCAACTTGACCAAAGCCCCGGATAAACCTCCGGTAGTAGTTGGCAAACCCTAAGAACCGCTGCACTTCCTTTACCGTGGTGGGAGTCGGCCAATTATGCACGGCTGAAATGCGGTCACTCTCCATCTCCACCCCTGACGTGGAAATGCAGTACCCTAGGAAGGAGACAGACTGTTTGAAGAACAGACATTTCTCAGCAGTGACGTACAGGTCATGCTCCAACAGTTGACTAAGCACCTTGCGCACCAGGAACACATGCTCGGCGCGTGTAGCGGAGTAAATCAGAATGTTGTCGATATACACCACTACACCCTGCCCGTGCTAGTCCCGGAAAATCTCGTCTACAAATGCCTGGAAGACTGAAGGAGCATTCATCAACCCGTACGGCATGACGAGGTACTCATAGTGCCCTGAGGTGGTACTAAATGCCATCTTCCACTCGTCTCCCTCCCGGATACGCACCAGATTGTAAGCGCTCCTGAGATCCAATTTTGTGAAGAAGCGTGCCCCGTGCATTGACTCGATCGCACTGGCTATGAGAGGCAGCGGGTAGCTGTACCTCACAGTGATCTGATTCATACCTCGATAGTCAATACACGGGCGCAGAACTCCATCCTTCTTCTTCACAAAAAAGAAACTCGAGGAAGCAGGTGAAGTGGAGGGCCAAATGTATCCCTGTCCCAGGGATTCAGAGACATATGTTTCCATAGCCGCCGTCTCCTCCTGTGACAGAGGATACACGTGACTCCTGGGAAGTGCTGTGTCTACCAGGAGATTTATTGCACAATCCCCCCCCTCGATGGGGTGGTAATTGAGTCGCCTTCTTCTTACAGAAGTCGAGAGCCAAATCGGCATATTCTGAGGGGATGTGCACGGTGGAGACCTGGTCTGGACTTTCCACCATAGCCGCACCGATGGAAACACCTACACACCTCCCCGAGCACTCTCGTGACCATCCCTTGAGAGCCCTCTGTTGCCATGAAATATTGGGGTCATGATAGGCCAACCAGCACCACTTGAAACGCAGGAGAAGGAGAATCAATAAGGTAGAGACTGATTCTCTCCTCATGACCCTCCTGCGTAACCATGCTTAGTGGAGCGGTGGCCTCCCTAATCAGCCCCGACCCTAATGGTCGACTATCTAAGGCATGCACAGGGAAGGGGATATCAACAGGAACAATGGGGATCCCTAAACTAGGGGCAAATGAACGGTCAATAAAATTCCCAGCTGCGCCTGAATCTACGAGCGCCTTATTTTTTAATTATTTTTTTTAACCTTTATTTTACTAGGCAAGTCAGTTAAGAACAAATTCTTATTTTCAATGACGGCCTAGGAACAGTGGGTTAACTGCCTGTTCAGGGGCAGAACGACAGATTTGTACCTTGTCAGCTCGGGGATTTGAACTTGCAACCTTCAGGAAATTCTATAAACACAAACATGTGAGCAACAGGAGGCTCTGGGTGAGTCTGGTGCCTACTCACCTGGGGTGACACGACAGTGCCCTGCCTGCTGCTTCGACTCCCTGAGGAACCCCCCCTACACCGACCAGCAGTGTGTCCTCTGCAGCCACAGATGGTGCAGGGAATGGCCCCTCCTCCGGTCACCCTAAGCTCAGCACCTCCCAGCTCCATGGGGATCGGAGTGGTGGTGCTGGGGGATGGAACTGACGGACCCCGATCCGGACGTCCGCGGGTGGCCAGCAGGTTATCCAGCCGGATGGACAGGTCCACCAGCTGGTCAAACGTAAGGGTGGTATCCCTGCAGGCCAGTTCCCGATGAATGTCCTCGCGCAAACTGCACCGGTAATGGTCGATCAGGGCCCTGTCATTCCATCCCGCTCCGGCTGCCAGGGTTCGGAAGTCCAATGCAAAGTCCTGTGCGCTCCACGTCCCCTGTCGTAGGTGAAACAGGCGTTCACCCGCCTCTGTACCCTCAGGTCGATGGTCAAAAACTGCCCGGAAGCGGTGGGTGAAATCCTCATAGTGGTCCAACGCCATTTCGCCCTCTCCCCATACGGCGTTGGCCCACTCCAGGGCTTTCCCTGATAGACAGGAGACGAGGGCGGACACGCAATCCCGTCCCGAAGGAGCCGGGTGGATGGTCGCCAGGTAGAGCTCCAGCTGGAGTAGGAACCCCTGGCACCCGGCAGCCGTCCCATCATATTCCCTCGGGAGCGCGAGTCTTATCCCACTGGGACCAGGTGAAGGAGGGGTGGACAGCGGTGGGGGTTGTTGAGGTGATGGTGAAGGTGCTGGCAGATCTCTTCTCTCCCATCGCTCCATTGTTTGCAGCACCGATCCATGGCAGTGCCGAGATGTTGCAACATGGTCGCATGCTGCTGGACGCGCTCCTCTACAGGTAAAGGAGGGCTGTGTGCTCCTGCTGACTCCATTTAGTGGTGCGTGTTTCTGTCCAAAGCGTCTGTGTGTAGCATGAAAAGCGGAGTCAGGCGCAGGACAACAGAAATGAGTAGTCACGTATCTTTACTCAAACTACAAAAATCCAAGTAGTAAAATTACAACATGCTCACAATATAGACCAACTTTACAATGAACAAACACGCACAAAACCATTGGGGAAACAGAGGGTTAAATAAGGAACATGTAATTAACCAAGCTAGCAGGCCGCTCCCGACACTACCCGGTGAAATGTAAGGCGCCAAATTCAAAATCCAAAAGTTGAATTATTAAACATTCATCAATATACAAGTGTTGCATAGTCATCAAAAGCTCTGATTCTTGGCAATATCACAGCATTGTCAGATTTCAAAAAGGCTTTACGGCGAAAGCACAACATTTGATTGTTTGAGAATAGCACCTCACATTTTTTCTACATTAGCATAAATTCATATCCAGCGCGGGTCACACAAAACCCATATAAGAGCTAAAATAAATCACTTACCTTCCAAAGAACTTCTGCTGAGGGCATCCCAAGTGTCCAAGGAAGATATCCAATGGTTCTTTTGTTAGAAAAAGTCAATTATTATATCTATAAATCTCCGTTTGGTTGGCGCGTTATGTTCAGAAAATCCACCGTCGAGTCGCCCATTGAACAGTGAAGAGTATGCGTTCAAAGTATACCTATCAACTTTGTCCAAACAAATCAAACATAATTTATAATGTATCCTTAGGTACACTTTTATGTATATTTACTATAATATTTCAACCGGATGATAACCTGAACGATAGGAAAGGAAAAAAACAAAGAACGCGCGAGACCGTGAACGCGCATGTCATTCTATTGACTTCCTGGGTCCACTTCTAAATTCTTCTTCTATTCGCTTCTAATTCAGCCTAACGTCTTGAAACCCTGTCTAATGACTGTTGACATCCAGTGGAAGCCATAGCTACTGCAGTCTGAGTCCTAGATAACAGAAAATCCCATAGGCAGCTTGGAGAAAAAGGTCATCTAAAAAAACATTGCAAAACCAGATGGATTTTCTTCGGGTTTTGCCTGCTATATCAGTTCTGTTATACTCACAGACATTATTTTAACGGTTTTAGAAACTTCAGAGTGTTTCCTATCCAATAGTACTAATGTGCATATCCTAGTTTCCGGGCCTGAGTGGCAGGTATTTTACTTTGGGCACGCCAGACTCTCCAAAACCGACACCTCGGCTGCCGCTCCCTAAGAGGTTAAGCCTACTAGAAAGTGTGTGCCCTCAGGCTTGGAGGGAAGCAAAAGTCATTCCGCTTACTAAGAATAGTAAAGCCCACTTTACTGGCCCAAATAGCCGACCAATCAGTCCGTTGCCAACTCTTAGTAAACTTTTGGAAAAAATGGTGTTTGACCAGATACAATGCTATTTTACAGTAAACCAATTGACAACAGACTTTCAGCATGCTTATAGGGAAGGACGTTCAACAAGCACAGCACTGATGATTGGCTGAGAGAAATTGATGATAAAAAGATTTTGGGGGCTGTTTTGTCAGACTTCAGTGTAGCTTTTGACATTATCGATCATAGTCTGCTGTTGTTATGGCTTTACACCCCTGCTATATTGTGTATTAAGAGGTACCTGTCTAACAGAACACAGAGGGTGTTCTTTAATGGAATCCTCTCCAACATGGAATCCTCTTCAAGTAGAATCAGGAATTCCCCAGGGAAGCTGTCTAGTTCCCTTAGTTTTTTCAATCTTTACTAATGACATGTCACTGGCTTTGAGTAAAGCCAGTGTGTCTATGTATGCGTATGACTCAACACTATACATGTCAGCTACTGCAGAGACTGAAATGACTGCAACACTTAACAAAGAGCTGCAGTTAGTTTCAGAGTGGGTGGCAAGGAATAAGTTAGTCCTAAATATTTCTAAAACTGAAAGCATTATATTTGGGACAAATCATTCACTAAACCATAAACCTCAACTCAATCTTGTAATAAATAATGTGGAAATTGAGCAAATTGAACTGTCATGGTCAAAACATATTGATACAACAGTAGTTAAGATGGGGAGAAGTATGTCCATAATAAAGTGCTGCTCTACCTTCTTAATAGCACTATCAACAAGGCAGGTCCTACAGGCCCTAGTTTTGTCGCACCTGGACAACTGTTCAGTCGTGTGGTCAGGTGCCACAAAAAGGGACTTAGGAAAATTGCTATTGGCTCAGACAGGGCAGCACGGCTGGCCCTTGGATGTACACGGAGAGCTAATATTAATAATATGCATGTCAATATCTCCTGGTTCAAAGTGGAGGAGAGATTGACTTCATCACTACCTGTATTTATGAGAGGTATTTACATGTTGAATGCACCAAGCTGTATGTTTGAACTACTGGCACACAACTCTGACACCCATGCATACCCCACAAGACATGTCACAAGAGGTCTCTTCACAGTCCCCAAGTCCAGAACAGACTATGGAAGGCGCACAGTACTACATAGAGCAATGACTACAAGGAACTCTATTCCACATCAAGTAACTGATGCAAGCTGTAAAATTAGATTTAGAAAACAGATACAAATACACCTTATGGAACAGCGGGGACTGTGAAGCAACACAAACATAGGCACAGACACATGCATACACACACAATAACATGGATTTTGTACTGTAGATACAGTATGTGTTAATGGTGGAGTATGGGCCTGAGGGCACACAGTGTGTTGTGAAATCTGTGAATGTATGTTAATGTTTAAAATTGTATAAACTGCATTAAGTAATTTTGCTGGACCCCAGGAAGAGTACAATAATTTGCTGGACCCCAGGAAGAGTACAATATTTTACAAATACAATAATTTCTATATTTCAAAATGCAATCATGAACATGGATCAATAAGCACTCCGGTGCGTTGCGCTCATTTAACTGTGTCGCTATATCATTAATCTTCACACTTCAATGAATTAGGCAGCAGAGATTGGAAATCGGGTTCTGTGCAATCAATTCTTTGTACAAATAAGTCACTCCAATAGCAAACTTTCTATTACTTTGAATGCATGATAAATGTAGCCATACACTTACATTTACCCATTAATCAATCCAAAAGTTTGTGCGCTTGGTAGGCTACTTTACATACCCAAGTGCGTCTTTTCTACACTGTAGTCTTAGTTCCTTGGTTACGCGTCTTTCCAAACAATACAGTTTTTAATTCTAACTAAGTATTTTACAGCAAAGTCTTTTGACTAAATGTATTGGATAATTTGTCCAATAGAATTGTCCCAATACAATTTCCATTCTAATCCTTTAGACACAATGGAGAGGGTTGAAATGTTAGTCTTGACGCATACATATCCAATGTCCAGAGTTTGATTCAAGTTTAAAAATAATAATTCATTTATTTGTCATTCTTCTGTATACAAAAATGAAAATAATTCTACCAAAACAAATTCTGATCATTAAAACTAAAGAAACAAACAGCATGGTAAACATGGTCTGGTATGGCAAAAAGACTATGCTGCCATTCCAGTCACTCCCAGTAGGCCTTGGAGCATGTATGTCTTTTAACTGTATTCACCATTGGCCTGTAGAGGGAGTACACACATTTGACAGGGGATTAGTGGCAGACACACATAAAACAGAAATGCATCATGAATTGGAAACATACACATTTACAATATTACCTATTTGGCTCCTATAGACACCGTTGATAGAATCCTATAATCAAATGATGCCGTTGTGTAGATAAGAGAGCAGGGTTGCGGTCAATTGCAGAAAGTAAACTGAAATTCCAATCCCACAACTTTCTCATTTAAGAAAGAATTGAGGCACATTGACATTTAGTTTACTGAATTGACTGAATGGTAAGATAATTGCCCCAACCTTGCCAGAGAGTGCACCCCTGGCGACTGCTAGGGAAACCTAATTTTGACTGATTCAGTGACATACAGTGGGGCAAAAAAGTATTTAGTCAGCCACCAATTGTGCAAGTTCTCCAACTTAAAAAGATGAGAGAGGCCTGTAATTTTCATCATAGGTACACTTCAACTATGACAGACGAAATGAGAAAAAGAAATCCAGAAAATCACATTGTAGGATTTTTAATTTATTTATTAGCAAATTATGGTGGAAAATAAGTATTTGGTCAATAACAAAAGTTTATCTCAATACTTTGTTATATACCCTTTGTTGGCAATGACAGAGGTCAAACGTTTTCTGTAAGTCTTCACAAGGTTTTCACACACTGTTGCTGGTATTTTGGCCCATTCCTCCATGCAGATCTCCTCTAGAGCAGTGATGTTTTGGGGCTGTCGCTGGGCAACACGGACTTTCAACTCCCTCCAAAGATTTTCTATGGGGTTGAGATCTGGAGACTGGCTAGGCCACTCCAGGACCTTGAAATGCTTCTTACGAAGCCACTCCTTCGTTGCCCGGGCGGTGTGTTTGGGATCATTGTCATGCTGAAAGACCCAGCCATGTTTCATCTTCAATGCCCTTGCTGATGGAAGGAGGTTTTCACTCAAAATCTCACGATACATGGCCCCAGTCATTCTTTCCTTTACACGGATCAGTCGTCCTGGTCCCTTTGCAGAAAAACAGCCCCAAAGCATGATGTTTCCACCCCCATGCTTCACAGTAGGTATGGTGTTCTTTGGATGCAACTCAGCATTCTTTGTCCTCCAAACACGATGAGTTGAGTTTTTACCAAAAAGTTCTATTTTGGTTTCATCTGACCATATGACATTCTCCCAATCCTCATCTGGATCATCCAAATGCTCTCTAGCAAACTTCAGACGGGCCTGAACATGTACTGGCTTAAGCAGGGGGACACGCCTGGCACTGCAGGATTTGAGTCCCTGGCGGCGTAGTGTGTTACTGATGGTAGGCTTTGTTACTTTGGTCCCAGCTCTCTGCAGGTCATTCAAAAGGTCCCCCCGTGTGGTTCTGGGATTTTTGCTCACCGTTCTTGTGATCATTTTGACCCCACGGGGTGAGATCTTGCGTGGAGCCCCAGATCGAGGAAGATTATCAGTGGTCTTGTATGTCTTCCATTTCCTAATAATTGCTCCCACAGTTGATTTCTTCAAACCAAGCTGCTTACCTATTGCAGATTCAGTCTTCCCAACCTGGTGCAGGTCTACAATTTTGTTTCTGGTGTCCTTTGACAGCNATTAATACAGGTAACGAGTGGAGGACAGAGGAGCCTCTTAAAGAAGAAGTTACAGGTCTGTGAGAGCCAGAAATCTTGCTTGTTTGTATGTGACCAAATACTTATTTTCCACCATAATTTGCAAATAAATTCATTAAAAATCCTACAATGTGATTTTCTGGATTTTTTTTCCTCATTTTGTCTGTCATAGTTGAAGTGTACCTATGATGAAAATTACAGGCCTCTCTCATCTTTTTAAGTGAGAGAACTTGCACAATTGGTGGCTGACTAAATACTTTTTTGCCCCACTGTACATGTTCACCTCAAGGAAGGGTGAAAAGAAGGATGCATTCTCGAAGGGTTTTGTCTTAAAACAGTCTTAAATTGCTTCCTCTCCTAGCCACCGTTCCTTAATCTGCATTTGCATGACAGTACAGGGTTGTGTTCATTAGGTACCAAAACGGAAGAAAATATATTGAATCATGGAGGGACTAATTTGACATCTTCAATAAGAAACATACATTTTCTGTTCAAAACATTTTAAAACATTTTCCATTGCATGTCTTGATGAACACAACCTAGGTGTGAGCAAGTAAATGATTACCTCATGGAAGGGAGGAAAGGAAGACGGAAAGAAAGAAGTGTTTAATTTAGCAGGCTTCCTGTGGAACAGCTGTGGGTATGGGACTGCCATGCTTTATGTGTCCACATGGACCCATGACCATCCACACACACACGCATGCACACACTCACACACACCACATGTGGCATTTTTTTGCCCCCATATTACCAGGCCATCTGCATCAGAAAATGATTTACCCCATATTTTAGCATATTAAATCACATTGGATCCATTAATGAACACAACAACAATAACAAAAATAAATTCCAGGGTGGAGAATTTGGTTGTTTAACCTGTAATTTGGTTTAACAACATTGTTGATTTCAATGCAGCCTTTGATATTATTGACCATAAAGTGTTGTTGAAAAAACATATCTGATATGGCTTTTCAACCTCTGCCATATCATGGATTCTGAGCTATCTATCTAATAGAACACAGAGGGTTTTCTTAAATGGAAGATTCTCTAATGTTAATCATAATACGTGTGGTGTACCACAGGTCAGCTCTCCCTGCCCTCTTCTCCTAAAAAAAACGATATATGCCTCTGGCATTAAAGAAAAAATCTTTGTCCCAGGGTCCTTAGCTTATTGATTTATCGCTTATTGCTTTATCTTGGCCAGGTCGCAGTTGTAAATGAGAACTTGTTCTCAACTAGCTTACCTGGTTAAATAAAGGTGAAATAAATAAAAACATTTTAAAAAATTATGATCTTTGAGGGCACTGGACCGTTGAATGCTGAGTTGTAGTCAATTAATTGCATTCTCACATAGGTGTTCCTTTTGTCCAGGTAGGAAAGGGCAGTGTGGTGTGCAATAGAGATTGCATCATCTGTGGATCTGTTAAGGCGGTATGCAAATTGGAGTGGGTCTAGGGATTCTGGGATAATGGTGTTGCTGTGAGCCTTGACCATGCTGTTTCTATGGTAAGAGCCAGGTTGAGAGAGCTGCTATGTTGGAGCTGCGTGTTGGTGTTACATTAACTAACTCGCTCAGGGATTCAATCTCCACTTCACAACACAGAGATCCTTTTAAATCACACATTTGCTTATTAATTTATGCCTTTTTGTTGTTGTTATATATGTAATTAGATGCTTCACAACAACACAAAGAGCTGACTGAAGTCCCTGAGTGGTAGTGTCAGTTCTTCAGGGTCACGTACGATTAGCCTCCACCACCATTTCCTCTGCCACAGACACAGACTCCATTCCAGTTATCAGCTCAACCATTCATAGACCAGTAACTGTGTAGAAAGCGTCCAGCCATCCACCATTCTGGCTTTAGGATCTATTGCAGTTTCCGGCCAATTGATTCATTTAGTGAGACAGGATATGACGCTAATAGCAGATCCCCCCCCACCCCACCCAGCTAACCAATGCCAATCAGTTATTCCACAGCCAGGCTGCTTCCTCCACTGACCTCCATGGCTAATGATGGCCATTGGATAATGATAACCACGTTCATCGACAAGACAAATTATCTCCCTGTCAAATAACCAATTTAGATTAGTGTCAGTCTCACCACTCTGCTCTGACCTTGGGGTTTCTGGCGGGCGGGAAGAAAGAGTTTAGTCACTTTCTCAGAATCTCTCTCTCTCTCTCCTTGGCTTACCTCTTTACCCCCTTTCAACTTTTCTCTTTCCTTTCCCCCATCTCTGCTTCTCCTCTCTCTCACCTTCCCTCCAAATCCCCCCTTATTCTCACACCCACCTCCCACCTCTCTCACCTCTCCCCACACAGCAGGGTACCATGTACCATGTGTCGTCGGGGCGTGGCCATGTGGCCCTGCAATAAAGCCTTAATTAAGTGCTATGGAGAGGAGAAGGTTGGAGGGGTGTAACACACACAGATGTAGAAGTTAAAGAGAGCGGTGGTGGGCTGTGAACAGGAGGGAGGGAGGGAGGGTGGGTGGGCGGGATGGACGGACGGACGGACAGATGGAGGGAGGTAAGGAGCGATGAAGCATGGACAAGAAGGAGGAAGAGATAGAGGGAGAGAGAGAGACAGAGGGAGGGTGGGACGGACAGAGGGAGAGAGTTTGCTACATTTTAGAAAGTGGGTCGCCACTATAGTACTCTGGATGGAGAGATGGTAGAGGAGAGGGGGTGTGGGAAGATGAGGGATTGAAGAAGAGCTCAGAGTTAACGGCCAACAATGTTGATTTTCAACTAGAAGCCATTTTGAACACCATCCATTGAGTTACTGGTCTCCTGGTAAGAGGCAAAAGCCCTTACACAGAAAAGAGTGAGATGGTGGACTCCCTATGCTCCTAAGGGATCTAAGAGTACTAATGAAGCCTTGATGTACATGTGAGCATTAGAGCCTAAGGCCGGTATCATGTAGCAACAGCATGGTAGAGGTAGAGTTATAGTTACAGTATAAGGCCAAATGGCCCTCTATTCCCTGTATTGTGCATTATACTTGACTAGCAGCCATAGGGAATAGGGTGCCATTCAGGACACAGATATGTTACATTAAGTCCTTGCTTACTTCTCTCATTTCAATTAACTGAAACAGCGAAGCTGTTCGGCTTAAGCTAAGCAGTCTATTTCTCCGACAGCTCATCTTTCACAGTCATACAAGAGTGGGGAACCAAGTGTTACTGGGAGCTAATACTCACACTATACCCCTACCTCAGGTGGTGAAGGGCAAGGTGTAGCGCTGCTGATAGCGCCCGTTAGAAATGGGATTAGCCCTGATTAGCCTAGCCCAAATTCCCACTGATACAGCGTGAGTCCACTAATGCTAATAAGTGACACCACTTTCGCAAGATGTTCGCAAAAGCTGGGTTCCTATTCTCCTGTATGGCTTCCTATCCTTGTTTTTCCCTCACCAGCACTAATAACTATAGTAGAATAATGACTTGCCTAGTTAAATAAAGGTTAAATAAAATAAAATAAAACAATTCCACTGTAGGTGTATTGTCCAATAAAATCAATGTTATGTTCTCAGCCAAGGTTCTGAACCAAACCATCTTTCTTGTATGTGAAACGATGCCTTGTTGCCTGAGTGAATAGCAGACTATGTGTAAGCTACCTTCCAAACAATAGTAATACTAATAGAAATGTCCATGAAGTCAGCTGTGTGACACAAAGACGAGAAGGGAGGGGTACATAGGGCAGAGGGGAGACAACTAGAGGGTAGCAATGGAGAGATGAAGGGAGGGAAGTCGAGGGAGCACAAAAGCAGGGTCATAGGATCACAGACGCGAGGGATGAGTAGGCGAAAGGATAAAGATGCGAGGGGAGCGTTCCAAATCCGTCCGGCTCTGTGCTTCCGTGCTGATCCCCCATGGCAGGTGCACACGCCACCGTCGCCCTCACCCTCCGAAACGTTGACGCAAATCTGACTTGAGCACCGTGGTTACAGCGGAAGCAAATTCAGCCGCCTCCAAATCCATCCCATGTCTCAAAAACTTTGCTTTGTAAACAAAAATTGCCAAATAACCAAACACAAGCATTTCTGCTTCTACACTGCTGTCTTTCTTTCTCCTCATGTTCTAAGAAGTTATTCTCTGTTGTTTGTACAGTGTTTGTCTCCTGTAGTGTACAAGAACAGCCTGCTTGGAGGTTTGGAGAGATTGAATAGACCTAGGTGGACATCTGGACCTCTCTTCAGCCATAGGCTGTACTTTACATAGACAGTTTGATTATGGTGGAGCATTGATTATGGTGGAGCATCTTCTGGGTGCTTTGTGTTTTGGTTTGTTTGACCTGCATTTGCAAATGTATTAGACAGCATAGTCAGAAATGTGAGAGTGTGGAGGGATAGACAGAAGAGAAGGGCTGAGACAGGATCTGTACCCACGTCGCCACAGGTAAGTAATGTGTTCTGGAATCAAGGGGGCTAACCGCTACGCTGGACTCACATTTGCACCATTGCCGTTCAGCTACGTTTCAGTGTCAGTTCAATCGACCCAACAGAATATTTGTTTGGACAAGGGATATTTCAGGAACTCCTGCGTTGTCGTTTCGAAGTCTGCAGCGTTGTCACATAACATGAGCTATCTCCCAAGATTTGTTTCGACGGGTTATTTTAGCAACCCCTGTATTGTCGCTTCGTGCAGGAGACCTTGTGACCTCCACTTTATACACACTTTTTTGTGGTCACCCTCCATTTCTCACTGTCAATCGTAAATTATACTTAGTCAAGTTTTACTGGTGAAACATTCATACAGTATCTGCACGACAACCATTTTATCTCAATCAGTTTCAAAGTAGCTTTTATCCCTTTCATACTAAGATGTTTCCCGCCAACTTTTCCGTACCAAAACTTTTTCCCGTCTTTTCTTTATACCTGAAAGTTATTGCCGGTATCACCAAACGACCTAATAATAATTTTGGTAAAGTTCTGCCTAGGGCTGTTGACATCAGTCACGAGTCATGAAGGCAGTCAAATTCCATGTGACCGTTTAGTCACGGTAATTAGGCTTCTCCAAGCTCTGATGCTGCTGATGGTCATTTGTAGCCTACCAAACTTGCTAACTGCCTGGTACTCAGCACTCTATTGTCCCTCTAATCACTCTGACATCAATGCAAATGTATTAAAAAATCGAATCAAACTTAATCCGCTTTACAAGGGGTGTAGAGCCTAACTGGCATACATAAGCAGTGCGTGAGTTTCAAGTTTGGGGAAGATAATTTTCACCATAAAAATGCACCTTTATAATAAAAGCATTACATGCATAATTGCATTTGCAGCCACTTTTGATAATGGTGTTTTCCGCTAATGGAACATTCTTATAGCCTACTACCATGTGCGCATTGCTGCGCATATAATGTGAAGAAATAGCCTCATAGTTTATCAACATTTTAAGCTAAACTTTCTGATCTATTGCGTCAGCCACATTGCGTAAAATCGTTTTTGGGATGCTAGTGATTGTATTCATTTGGGATCTATCGCATCCCACAACTGTCCCAGACTATGTTCGGAATATTTATTTCTCGCACAGAATAGAATAGGTTGTCCTTTGTACTATGGGGGATAGTAGATTGACATAGGCTAGTGCTTTTGTTGTTCTTGTTAGCTGACGAAAAGTAAATGTGCACAGTTCTTCCAATATCTTCAATATGCACTTCGGAATTGGATAAGGACGTGCGCAGTTGCGTCTCGATGTGTATGTCTTCACTTGTAGCCTGTGAGAAAGACCCGATCACGTGATGGTTTTCGACTCTCTCTCTACCGCACCTGGTGTCTCTAACTCTGAATGCTCGGCTATG
Organism: Hucho hucho; assembly: GCA_003317085.1. Lineage (NCBI taxonomy): Eukaryota > Metazoa > Chordata > Actinopteri > Salmoniformes > Salmonidae > Hucho > Hucho hucho. The sequence continues at coordinate 1,108,792 of QNTS01000213.1, forward strand.
AAAAGCCAACTGACATTTACTCCTGAGGTACTGACCTGTTGCACCCTCTACAACCACTGTGATTATCTATGAACGTTTGAACATCGTTTGAACATCTTGGCCATGTACTGTTATAATCTCAACCCGGCACAGCCAGAAGAGGACTGGCCACCCCTCAGAGCCTGGTTCATCTCTAGGTTTCTGCCTTTCTAAGGAGATTTTCCTAGCCACAGTGCTTCTACATCTGCATTGCTTGCTGTTTGGGGTTTTAGGCTGGGTTTCTGTATAACACTTTGTGACATCGGCTGATGTAAAAAGGGCTTTCTAAATGCATTTGATTGATTGATGGAGCACTCAGGGAGAAGGGCACAATGGTCACTGGCCTCAAACAGCATGGATTGTTTTAGGCTGCATTACAGCCCCACAAAGGGGTTGCCACTGTGAAATTCTAGGCATTATCAAGTGCTTGTCAAATTGTGAATATATTTTTTATTTAACTAGGCAAGTCAGTTAAGAACAAATTCTTATTTTTCAATGACAGCCTTGTTCAGGGGCAGAATGACAGATTTTTACCTTGTCAGCTCAGGGATTCAATCTTGCAACCTTTCGGTTACTAGTCCAATGCTCTAACCACTAGGCTACCTGCCGCCCAATGAGTGACTGATGTAAAAAGAAAGCAGAGCTCATGCTGTTCAAGCAAATCTTCATTAGAGTTGCATCATGCAGCCTTAAAATGTAAAAAAAATCTAAACATATAGCCCAACGTTTGCAGAACAACTAAAGTTACATTAACAACTCTAAGTTAAGCATACAGGAATACCTATTTATTTGTGAACCGCTCAACACAAAATAGTGGTATGTGGCACTCCCTCAAATTGTTTGGAAAAATATTCTTTCTATTTTATTCTATTTTACTTTTTTCAGTTGTATTCTTCATACTTTAAAATAATGCCACTGAATTCTAAACAAATCTTGTCTGCTAAATGAACTAGTGTAGCCCACAGCCATTTGGCATAGGCAGATCGGGACCTAATACAAGTACAAGTCAGAGAATGCTATTCTGTTCTTCTGAAATAGACTACATTTTATTAATATAATGCTTCTTAGACCTGTCTAAAATAAATAATGGATTTATTGTAACGGTGTGTTTTATTTTTACCTTTATTGAACTAGGCAAGTTAGTTAAGAACAAATTATTATTTTCAATGACAGCCTAGGAACAGTGGGTTAACTGCCTGTTCAGGGGCAGAACAACAGATTCTCTGGGATTTGAAGTTGCAACCTTTCGCAAGTATAAACACCATGGGACCACGCAGCCATCATACCACTCAGGAAGGAGACGCGTTCTGTCTCCTAGAGATTAACGTACTTTGGTCCGACAAGTGCAAACCAATCCCAGAACAACAGCAAAGGACCGTGTGAAGATGCTGGAGGAAACAGGTACAAAAGTATCTATATCCACAGTAAAATGAGTCCTATATCGACATAACCTGAAAGGCCGCTCAGCAAGGAAGAAGCCACTGCTCCAAAACCGCCATAAAAAAGCCTGACTATGGTTTGCAACTGCACATGGGGACAAAGATCGTACTCTTTGGAGAATTGTCCTCTGGTCTGATGAAACTGTTTGGCCATAATGACCATTGTTATGTTTGGAGGAAAAAGGGGGATGCTTGCAAGCCGAAGAAAACCATCCCAATCGTAAAGCACAGGGGTGGCAGCATCATGTTGTGGGGGTGCTTTGCTGCAGGAGGGACTGGTGCACTTCACAAAATAGATGGCTCATGAGGAGGGAAAATTATGTGGATATATTGAAGCAACATCTCAAGACATCAGTCAGGAAGTTAAAGCTTGGTCGCAAATGGGTCTTCCAAATGGACAATTACCCCAAGCATACTTCCAAAGTTGTGGCAAAATGGCTTAAGGACAACAAAGTCAAGGTATTGGAGTGGCCAAGGAGCAAGGAGGCCTACAAACCTGACTCAGTTACATCAGCTCTGTCAGGAGGAATGGGCCAAAATTCACCCAACTTATTGTGGGAAGCTTGTGGAAGGCTACCTGAAATGTTTGACCCAAGTTAAACAATTTAAAGGCAATGCTACCAAATATTAATTGAGTGTATGTAAACTTCTGACCCCCTGGGAATGTGATGAAAGAAAGAAAAGCTGAAATAAATCATTCTCTCTACTATTATTCTGACATTTAACATTCTTAAAATAAAGTGGTGATCCTAACTGACCTAAGACAGGGACTTTTTACTAGGATTAAATGTCAGTAATTGTGAAATACTGAGTTAAAATGTATTTGGCTGAGGTGTATGTAAACCTCCGACTTCAACTGTACATACTGTATGCTACAGTAGACACGACAACTCGATATACAGAAAATAAGACAATTACTTTGATTGGAACGCACACATGTCCAAAGTTATTATTTTGTAAGGAAAACAACAAGGAAGACAATGCAAGCACCAGCCAGAAAATGTGCTAGTTCGTTCAAATGTCTGCATACTTGATCTGAGGAAACACTGGGGACGTAATTGGGCTCTCCTTTTTGTAGTATTTTGTACTCCACCACAGTGGCCAGCTTAATATTGTAAGTTTGCTTTAAAGAGAGATGCTGTAATATACACTGCTCAAAAAAATAAAGGGAACACTTAAACAACACAATGTAACTCCAAGTCAATCACACTTCTGTGAAATCAAACTGTCCACTTAGGAAGCAACACTGATTGACAATAAATTTCACATGCTGTTGTGCAAATGGAATAGACAACAGGTGTAAATTATAGGCAATTAGCAATTAGACCACTTCTCAGTTCCTATGCTTCCTGGCTGATGTTTTGGTCACTTTTGAATGCTGGCGGTGCTTTCACTCTAGTGGTAGCATGAGACGGAGTCTACAACCCACACAAGTGGCTCAGGTAGTGCAGCTCATCCAGGATGGCACATCAATGCGAGCTGTGGCAAGAAGGTTTGCTGTGTCTGTCAGCGTAGTGTCCAGAGCATGGAGGCGCTACCAGGAGACAGGCCAGTACATCAGGAGACGTGGAGGAGGCCGTAGGAGGGCAACAACCCAGCAGCAGGACCGCTACCTCCGCCTTTGTGCAAGGAGGAGCAGGAGGAGCACTGCCAGAGCCCTGCAAAATGACCTCCAGCAGGCCACAAATGTGCATGTGTCTGCTCAAACGGTCAGAAACAGACTCCATGAGGGTGGTATGAGGGCCCGACGTCCACAGGTGGGGGTTGTGCTTACAGCCCAACACCGTGCNCCAATTGAGCACATCTGGGACATCATGTCTCGCTCCATCCACCAACGCCACGTTGCACCACAGACTGTCCAGGAGTTGGCGGATGCTTTAGTCCAGGTCTGGGAGGAGATCCCTCAGGAGACCATCCGCCACCTCATCAGGAGCATGCCCAGGCGTTGTAGGGAGGTCATACAGGCACGTGGAGGCCACACACACTACTGAGCCTCATTTTGACTTGTTTTAAGGACATTACATCAAAGTTGGATCAGCCTGTAGTGTGGTTTTCCACTTTAATTTTGAGTGTGACTCCAAATCCAGACCTCCATGGGTTGATACATTTGATTTCCATTGATAATTTTTGTGTAATTTTGTTGTCAGCACATTCAACTATGTAAAGAAAAAAGTATTGAATAAGATTATTTCATTCATTCAGATCTAGGATGTGTTATTTTAGTGTTCCCTTTATTTTTTTGAGCAGTGTATTTTACAGTACTATTTTCCTTACTGTAAAGACATATTACAGCATCCTTGCTGTACATTTAAAGGGATGCTGTAATGTTTTGCAGTAAGGAAAATAGTACTGTAGAGCAAATTTACAGTATTAATCTGGCTCTGGTGCCAGGATAATGCTGTACATTTACAGTGAAATTTCTCCCTGAAAAAGAAGTGTAAGAGAAACAATACATTTGTACATAAAATATATTTATTAAAATTGGTAACAACATGAAAAACGAATTAACAACCGAATTAACAATAGAAGTAACAAGAAGTTACAGTACCAGTCAAAAGTTTGGACACACCTACTAATTCAAGGGTTTTCCTTTATTTTTTACTATTTTCTAAAATGTAGAATAATAGAGACATCAACACTATGAAATAACACATATGGAATCACGTAGTAAACAAAAAAAGTGTTAAGAACAAATCAAATATATGTTAATTTGAAATTCTTCAAAGTAGACACCTTTTGCCTTGATGACAGCTTTGCACACTCTTGGCATTCTCTCAACCAGCTTCATGAGGTAGTCACCTGGAATGCATTTCAATTAACAGGTGTGCCTTGTTCATTTGTGGAATTTCTTTCCTTCTTAATGCGTTTCAGCCAATCACTTGTGTTGTGACAAGGTAGGTTTGGTATACAAAAGATATCCCTATTTTAAATAAAATCATATCAAATTGTATTAGTCACATGCACCGAATAAAACAGGTGTAGACCTTACAGTGAAATGCTTACTTACGAGCCCCTAACCGACAGTGCAGTTTAAAAAAATACGGATAAGTATAAGAGATTAAATTAATTAAAGAGCAGCTGTAAAAAAAAATAACAATATAAACAGGGGGGTGCCAGTACAGAGTCAATGTGCGGGGGCACCGGTTAGTTGAGGTAGTATGTACATCTAGGTAGAGTTAATTAAAGTGACTATGCATAGATGACAACAGAGAGTGGCAGTGGTGTGGAGAGCGGGGGGGGGCAATGCAAATAGTCCGGGTAGCCATTTGACTTGGTGTTCAGGAGTCTTATGGCTTGGGGGTAGATGCTGTTTAGAAGCCTCTTGGACCTAGACTTGGCGCTCCAGTACCGCTTGATGTGTGGTAGCAGGGAGAACAGTCTATGACTAGGGTCATTGACTTTTTTTAGGGCCTTCCTCTGAGACAGCCTGGTATAGAGGTCCTGGATGGCAGGAAGCTTGGCCCCAGTGATGTAGTGGGCCGTACGCACTACCCTCTGTAGTACCTTCCGGTCGGAGGCTGAGCAGTTGCCATACCAGGCAGTGATGCAACCAGTCAGGATGCTCTCGATGGTGCAGCTGTAGAACATTTTGAGGATTTGAGGACCCATGCCAAATCTTTTCAGTCTCCTTAGGGGGAATAGGTTTTATTGTGTCCGCTTCACGACTGTCATGTTGTGCTTGGACCATGTTAGTTTGTATGTGATGTGACATCAAGGAACTTGAAGCTCTCAACCTGCTCCACTGCAGCCCCGTCGATGAGAATGGGGGTGTGCTCGGTCCTCTTTTTGTTGTAGTTCACAATCATCTCCTTTGTCTTGATCACGTTGAGGGAGAGGTTGTTGTCCTGGCGCCATAATAATAGGATAATAGCGGGGTGAACAGGCAGTTGCTCGGGTGGTTGTTGTCCTTGATGATCTTTTTGGCCCTCCTGTGACATTGGGTGGTGTAAGATGTCCTGGAGGGCAGATAGTTTGCCCCCAGCGATGCGTTGTGCAGATCTCACTACCCTCTGGAGAGCCTTACGATTGTGGGGAATCTGTAAAAGTTTGTGAGTGTTTTTGGTGACGAGACAAATTTCTTCAGCCTCCTGAGGTTGAAGAGGCGCTGTTGATCCTTCTTCACCACGCTGTCTGTGTGGGTGGACCATTTCAGTTTGTTCGTGATGTGTACACCGAGGAACTTAAAACTTTCCACGTTCTCCACTACTGTCCCGTCGATGTGGATAGGGGGCTGCTCCCTCTCCTGAAGTCCACGATCATCTCCTTTGTTTTGTTGATGTTGAGTGTGAGGTTATTTTCCTGACACCACACTCCGAGGGCCCTCACATCCTCCCTGTAGGACGTCTCGACGTTGTTGGTAATAAAGCCTACCACAGTAGTGTCGTCAGCAAACTTGATGATTGAGTTGGAGGCGTGCATGGCCATGCAGTCATGGGTGAACAGGGAGTACAGGAGAGGGCTGAGAACGCACCTATGTGGGGCCCCAGTGTTGAGGATCAGCGGGCTGGAGATGTTGTTTCCTACCCTCACCACCTGGGTGCGGCCTGTCAGAAAGTCCAGGACCCAGTTGCACAGATCGGGGTCGAGACCCTGGGTCTCAAGCTTAATGACAAGTTTGGAGGGTACTATGGTGTTAAATGCTGAGCTGTAGTCGATGAACAGCATTCTTACATAGGTATTCCTCTTGTCCAGATGGGTTAGGGCAGTGTGCAGTGTGATTGCGATTGTGTCGTCTGTGGACCTTTTGGGGCGGTAAGCAAATTGGAGTGGGTCTAGGGTGTCAGGTAGGGTGCAGGTGATATGATCCCTGACTGGTCTCTCAAAGCACTTCATGATGACGGAGGTGAGTGCTACGGGGCGATAGTCGTTTAGCTCAGTTACCTTAGCTTTCTTGGGAACAGGAACAATGGTGGCCCTCTTGAACCATGTGGGAACAGCAGACTGGGATAAGGATTGATTGAATAAGTCCGTAAACACAACAGCAAGCTGGTCTGCGCATGCTCTGAGGATGCGGCTAGGGATGCCGTCTGGGCCGGCAGTCTTGCGAAGGTTAACACATTTAAATGTTTTACTCACATTGGCTGCGGTGAAGGACAGCCCAAAGGTTTTGGTAGCGGGCCGTGTCAGTGGCACTGTATTGTTGTTTAGTTTGTCTGGGAGCAAGACATCGGGGTCAGCGGCGAGGCTGGTTTTATTTTTGTAGTACGTCATTGACTCTAGACCCTGCCACATACCTCTCGTGTCTGAGCCGTTGAATTGCAACTCTACTTTGTCGTTTCCTGTCGCCTTGCCGTGATTAAAAGCAGTGGTTCGCGCTTTCAGTTTTGCGCGAATGCTGCCTTAAATCCACGGTTTCTGGTTGGGGAAGGTTTTAATAGTCGCTGTAAGTACAACCTCACCGATGCACTTGCTAATAAACTCGCTCAACGACTCAGCGTATACATCAATGTTATTGTCCGACGCTATCCGGAACATTTCCCAGTCCATGTGATGGAAGCAATCTTGAAGCGTGGAATCAGATTGGTCGGACCAGTGTTGAACAGACCTGAGCACGGGCGTTTCCTGTTTTAGTTTTTGTCTATAGGCTGGGAGCAACAAAATGGAGTCATGGTCAGATTTGCCGAAAGGAGGGCGAGGGCGGGCTTTATATGCGTCATGGAAGTTAGAGTAACAATGTTCCGGGGCGGCAGGGTAGCCTAGTGGTTAGAGCGTTGGACTAGTAACCGAAATTGTTGCAAGTTATAATCCCTGAGCAGACAAGGTACAAATCTGTCGTTCTGCCCATGAACAGGCAGTTAACCCTCTGTTCCTAGGCCGTCATTGAAAATAAGAATTTGTTCTTAACTGACTTGCCAAGTAAAAACAAATTAAATCCAGAGTTTTGCCAGCCTGGGTCGTGCATTCGATATGCTGATAAAATTTTGTGAGTCTTGTTTTCAGATTAGCCTTGTTGAAATCCCCAGCTACAATAAATGCAGCCTCAGGATATGTGGTTTCCAGTTTGCATACAGTCCAGTGAAGGACTCTATGCAAGGACTCTTTCAGGGCCGTCGAGGTGTCTGCTGTGGGGGGGGATATACACGACTGTAATTATAATCGAAGAGAATTCTCTTGGTAGATAATGCGATCGCCATTTGATTGTAAGGAATTCTAGGTCAGGTAAACAAAAGGACTTGAGTTCCTGTATGTTGTTATGATCACACCACAACTCATTAATCATAAGGCATACACCCCCGCCCTTCTTCTTACCAGAGAGATGTTTGTTTCTGTCGGCGCGATGCGTGAAGAAACCAGGTGGCTGTACCGACTCTGATAACGTATCCCGAGTGAGCCATGTTTCCGTGAAACAGAGAATGTTACAATCTCTGATGTCTGTCTGGAAGTCAACCCTTGCTTGGATTTCGTCTACCTTGTTGTCAAGAGACTGGACATTGGCGAGTAGTATACTCTGGAGCGGTGGGCAATGTGCCTGTGTTGTTTTGGGTCGCCTGCTGGGATCCGATCCATTGTCCTGGGTGGTGGACCAAACAGAGGATCCGCTTCGGGAAGCGTTGGTAAGTTGACGTTGCTCTTATATCCAATAGTTATTCCCGGCTGTATGTAATAAGACTTAAGATTTCCTGGGGTAACAGTATAAGAAATAATACATAAAAAAACAAAATACTGCATAGTTTCCACAAAATACTGCATAGTCACTGGGCAGCTCTTGGCTGTGCTTCCCTTTATAGTCTGTAATGGTTTGCAGTCCCTGCCACATTCGACGAGCATCAGAGCTGGTGTAGTACGACTTGATCTTAGTCCTGTATTGACCCTTTGCATGTTTGATGGTTTGTCTGCGGGCATAGCAGGATTTCTTATAAGCTTCCGGGTTAGAGTCCCGCTCCTTGAAAGTGGCAGCTCTAGCCCTTAGCTCAGTGCAGATGCTGCATGTAATCCATGGCTTCTGGTTGGGGTATGTACGTATGGTCACTGTGGGGACAACATCATCGATGCACTTATTGATGGAGCCAATGACAGATGTGGTGTACTCCTCAATGCCATTGGAGTAATCCCGGAACATATTCCAGTCTGCTAGCAAAACAGTCCTGTAGCTTACCATCTGCTTCATCTGACCACTTTTCTATTGATCTAGTCACTGGTGCTTCCTTCTTAAATTTTTGCCTGTAAGCAGGAATCTGGAGGATGGAATTATGGTCAGATTTGCCAAATGGAGGTCGAGGGAGAGCTTTGTATGCATCTCTGTGTGTGGAGTATAGGTGGTCCAGAGTTCTTTTCCCTCTGGTTTCACATTTAACATGCTGATAGAGATTTGGTAAAACTGATTTAAGTTTCCCTGCATTAAAGTCCCCGGCAACTAGGTGCGCTGCCTCTGGGTGAACATTTTCTTGTTTGCTTATGGCGGAATACAGCTCAATCAATGCTATCTTGGTGCCAGCCTCTGACTGTGGTGGTACAGCTACAAAGAATATAGATGAAATCTCTCTCGTTAGGTAATGTGGTCTGCTGCTTATCATGAGAAACTCTAACTCAGGCGAGCAATAGCTCGAGACTTCCTTAGATATCATGCACCAGCTGTTGTTTACAAAAATATATAGACCGCCGCTCCTTGTCTTACCAGACGCCGCTGTTCTATCCTGCCGGTACATCGTATAACCAGCCAGCTGTATGTTGATATTGTCGTCGTTCAGCCACGACTCCATGAAGCATAAGATGTTACAGTTTTTAATGTCCCGTTGGTAGTTTAATCTTCCCAATAACTCGTCCATTTTATTGTCCAAAGATTGCATGTTTGCTAGCAGAATTTGGTAAAATACCAAGTCCATATTATGGCAATAACAGCTCAAATAAGCAAAGAGAAATGACAGTCCATCATTACTTTAAGACATGAAGGTCAATCAATCGGGTAAATTTCAAGAGCCTTGAAAGTTTCTTCAAGTGCCGTCGCAAAAACCATCAAGCGTTATGATGAAACTGGCTCTCATGAGGACTGCCACAGGAAAGGAAGACCCAGAGTTATCTCTGCTGTTACCAGCCTCAGAAATTGCAGCCCAAATAAATACTACACAGAGTTCAAGTAACAGACACATCTCAACATCAACTGTTTAGAGGAGACTGTGTGAATCATGCCTTCATGGTCGATTTGCTGCAATGAAACCACAACTAAAGGACACCAATAAGAAGAAGATACTTGCTTGGGCCAAGAAACACGAGCAATGAATATTAGTCTGGTGGAAATCTGTCCTTTGGTCTAATGAGTCCAAATTTGTGATTTTTCCTTCCAACTGCCGTGTCTTTGTGAGAGGCATAGTAGGTGAATGGATGATTTCCGCATGTGTGGTTCCCACCGTGAAGCACGGAAGAGGAGGTGTGATGGTGTGGGGGTTCTTTGCTGGTGACACTGTCAGTGATTTAATAATTATGTAAGGCACACTTAACCAGCATGGCTACCACAGCATTCTGCAGCGATATGCCATCCCATCTGGTTTGCATTTAGTGGGACTTTCATTTGTTTTTCAACAAGACACCTCCAGGCTCTGTAAGGGCTATTTGATCAAGAAAGAGAGTGATGGAGTTCTGTATCAGGTGACCTGGCTTCCACAATCACCTGACCTCAACCCAATTGAGATGGTTTGGGATGAGTTGGACCGCAGAGTGATGGAAAAGCCTACATTCACAATATTCTCTGGGTGATGTTTTTCTGGGTCGCACAGCTAGATATTTAGGAGCAATTTAGAGCAGACCAAAAATGGCTTTTATCAACTTGAGCTAGCTAGCAAACGTTAGCCAGCTGTCTAGCTAGGTTAGCTAAGGAAACGTGCAGTAGTTGAAGATATTCTTCCACCTCACGGTTGCTTCAAGAAGACATTTACTAAATGTGTCTCACCCGACAGCATAAGGTTAGCGCCTGAAATTGATAAACAGTAAGCATAAGCTATTACTGTAAAGAAATACAGTATGTTAGAGTATTTTTTACAAGAGGCTTTTGAATTACAGTTAAACACAATATTTTTCAGCATTTTACCCATAATGCAGAGCAATCTACAGCATGAATTCTGTAAACACATTTATGGTATTATACTGTGCATCCTGCATTGTTTTACTGTTGAAATTACATAAAAGTCTTACAGTGTAGGTCTACTAAGCTACCAGTTGTCCCCGGCATGCATGTGCACGGGAGGTAGAAAAGGCGTAAGAATGTGGCAAGAATGTGCTAAAAATGAGCATGTTTGTAAGGGGGTCATATAAAAGAAAAATACAGGCAAAATACCATCAATCCTACAGTATGTGGAAGCAGTACTACAGTGTTGTTTTGAATTATGTACAGAGAGTACATTTTAGAGCAGATGGTCTGAACAAACTGTAGCATACCCCTGAAGCCTGTGTGCTCAGTTGTCAGTCCCCTGTATAGGTTTGAGGAGGATAAACTAGTTTTTCTGTGTCTGTGTTTTGTTTTTCTCTTACAGGTTGAGCGGGAAATAGCGATTCTGAAGCTTATAGAACACCCTCACGTTTTAAAGCTGCACGACGTCTACGAAAATAAGAAATACTTGTGAGTATCGTCATTGCCTCTATGAATTCAATCAAATTGTTATGTTCCAATATGGGGGAGGGTATTAGCATCTGAAGTCTACTTAGCGTCCAAATCGCTAATAGTATTGGTATTATAATATTGAAGATAACAGAAATGACATACCACTTCACATGATACAATGATACACCATGATACACCTATTCATCCTTAAGAGTCAGGGGCTACTTCCTGTTTCAGCAGCCATTGTGTTGGTCCCAGTCATCTGTAATAATAGTGGATGTTATGACAGCGAATGACATTAACTGTATGTCTCCCCCAACATGTGACCGTCAACAAAATCAAACCCTCTGAGCTTCACAGCCAAACAGCCAATTAGGGCTAACCCTTTCTGTTAGGCTCCGCCCTCAGAGATCAAAGTGAACCATCTGATTGGTTACAGGCAACCCTGAGTGTGACAGAAGGGTTGATGGCCCATTAGTGTGAAGCTAGTTGTTTATTCATGCTCGTTTGAGAGTTCGCTAATAGGGCCAGAAACCCTCTATTATGTAAATACTACGACAGGCTTATCAGAGTCTGCCTCACAAATGGCACCCTATTCCCTATACAGTGCATTACTTTTGACCAGAACTCTACGAGACCTGGTGAAAATAAGTGGTCTTAATAAAGAAAAGAGTGCCATTTGCGACACAGTCAACGACGGCACTGCATTAGCGAACATCAGTCTGGTCCAGCAACACACACACACACACACACATACACACACACCCATGCGTCCAAACATGTGCATGCACAGACAAACACTAACGCGTACACACACACCACACACACACATTATCTAATATTAGCTATGGTGAGTGGCAGGTCCATCAGTCTGGTGTTGTAGCTGTATTCTCCAGAGGTATCACAAATGTCCCAAATGGCACCCTATTCCCTATGCAGTGCACTACTTTTGACCAGGACCAATGGGACTCAGTTGTGCACAATATAGGGAATAGGGTGCCATTTCGGACACAGCCTTTGCTTACTCCACCAGATTGAATAAGTCCTCTATAGGGCTTAAAGTCCAAATAGGACAGAACAGAGTATTTATACACCATATTCTACATGATAATGTAATATAATATATCATATTTTGATATAAGCATACAGTGCCATGAAAAAGTATTTGCCCCCTTTGTGATTTTCTATATTTTTGCATATTTTTGATACTGAATGTTATCAGAACTTCAACCAAAACCTAACATTAGATAAAGGGAACTTGAGTTAACAAATACAAATATATACTTTCGCTATATATACAAAAGTGTGTGGAGACCCTTTCAAATTAGTGGATTCTGATATTTCAGCCACCCCCACTGCTGACAGGTGTATAAAATCGAGCACACAGCCATGCAATCTCCATAGATAAACATTGGCAGTAGAATGGCCTTACTGAAGAGCTCAGTGACTTTCAACATGGCACCATCATAGGATGCCACCTTTCCAACAGGTCAGTTCGTCAAATTTCTGCCCTGCTAGTGCTGCCCTAGTCAACTGTAAGTGCTGTTGTTGTGAAGTGGAAACGACTAGGAGAAACAACGGCTCAGCCGCGAAGTGGCAAGCCACAAAAGCTCACAGAACAGAACAGCCGAGTGCTGAAGCATGTAGTGCGTAAAAATCATCTCTCCTCGGTTGCAACACCCAGTGCCGAGTTCCAAACTGCCACTGGAAGCAATGACAGCACAACAACTGTTTGTTGGAAGCTTCATGAAATGGATTTCCATGGCCGAGTAGCCTTACACAAGCCTAAGATCACCATGCGCAATGCCAAGCGCCGGCTTGAGTGGTGTAAAGCTCGACACCATTGGACTCTGGAGCAGTGGAAACGTCTTCTCTGGAGTGATGAATCACACTTCACCATCTGGCAGCACGATGGACGAATGATGCCAGGAGAACGCTACCTGCCTAAATGCGTAGTGCCAACTGTAAAGTGTCATGGTTCAGGCATGGCCCCTTAGTTCCAGTGAAGGGAAATCTTAACGCTACAGCATACAATGACATTCTAGACGATTCTGTGGTTCCAACTTTGTGGTAACAGTTTGGGGAAGGCCCTTTCCCTGTTTCAGCATGACAATGCCCTCATGCACAAAGCGAGGTCCATACAGAAATGGTTTGTCGCGATTGGTGTAGAAGAACTTGACTGGCCTGCACAGAGCCATGACCTCAACTCCATCAAACACCTTTGGGATGAATTGGAACGCTGACTGCTAGCCAGGCCTAATCGCCCAACATCAGTGACCGACCTCACTAATGCTCTTGTGTATAAATGGCACCCTATTAGGCACAAATTAGTCACATTTGGGCAGTCTTGATACAAAATGTTGAACAGAAATGCAATGGTTCATTGGATCAGTCTAAAACCTTGCACATACACGGCTGCCATTTAGTGGCCAAAATCTAAATTGCACCTGGGCTGGAATATGGCCTTCTTTTGCATTTCAAAGATGATGGTACAAAAAATGCAACATAACGGTTGTTTTTTTCTTTGTATTATCTTTTACCAGATCTAATGTGTTATATTCTCCTACATTCCTTTCACATTTCCACAAACTTCAAAGTGTTTCCTTTCAAATGGTACCAAGAATATGCATATCCTTGCTTCAGGGCCTGAGCTACAGGCAGTTAGATTTGGGTATGTCATTTTAGGCTAAAATTGAAAAAAAAGGGGCGGATCCTTATTTATGCAACACCCAATTCCCCTGTTTATTAAAGTATTTGCCCCCATACACTCAATAACTGGTTGTGCCACCTTTAGCTGCAATCACTGCAACCAAATTCTTCCTGTAGTTGTTGATCAGTCTCTCACATCGCTGTGAAGGAATTTTGGCCCAGTCTTTTTTTATTGTTTAAATTTAACTAGTCAGTTAAGAACAAATTCTTATTTACAATGACAATCTACCCCAGCTCTATGGGACTCCCAATCAAAGCCAGATGTGATTCAGTCTGGATTCAAACCAGGGATGCCTCTAGCACTGAGATGCAGTGCCTTTGACCGCTGCGCCACTCGGGAGCCCAAGTCTTACATGCGGAACTGCTTTAACTCAGCGACATTTGTGGGTTTTCAACTGCTCGTTTCAAGTCCTGCCACAACATCTCAATTGGGATAAGGTCTGGACTTCCAAAACTTCAAATTTGTTTCTTTTGAACCATTTTCATGTAGACTTGTTTGTGTGTTTTGGATCATTGTCTTGCTGCATGACCCAGCTGCGCATCAGCTTCAGCTTCAGCTCACAGACGGATGGCCTGACATTCTCCTGAGTAAGTATAAAAAAATACCTAATAAAATAAGAAATAAAAATAACAAATAATTGAAGAGCAGCAGTAAAATAACAATAGCGAAGCTATGTACAGGGGTTACCGGTACAGAGTCAATGTGCGGGGGCACCGGTTAGTCTAGGTAATTGAGGTAATATGTAAGTGTAGGTAGAGTTATTAAAGTGACCATGCATAGTTAATAACAGAGAGTAGCAGCAGTTTAAAATAATGGGGGGGGGGCAATGCAAATAGTCTGGGTAGCCATTTGATTAGCTGTTCAGGAGTCTTATAGCTTGGAGGTAGAAACTGTTTAGAAGCCTCTTGGACCTAGAAGTCTATGACTAGGGTGGCTGGAGACTTTACAATGTTTAGGGACTTCCTCTGACACCGCCTGGTATTGTCAAGCTGTGTACTGACGACAAAAGGAGTCAGGCGCAGGAGAGTTGAAATGAGTAGACACCAACGTATTTAATAAGCCATAGTACATAACAAAGTACAAAAGAGTAGGCAAAAATACGTCCACGACAAATATAGACTCGGGCGCATACACAAAACACCCGGAATAAAATAGCTGTCAAAATGACACACACTGAACAAACGAAAAATAATCACTCACAAGGACAAGAAGGAAAACAGAGGAATAAAAACACGCAGACTGATGAGGGGAAATGAGTAACAGGTGTGAACTGACAAACAAGGCAAAACCAATAGATAACGAAAAAAGGAGCGGTGATGACTAGTAAACCGGTGACGTCGACCGCCGAACACCGCCCAAACAAGGAGAGGGGCCGACTTCGGCGGAAGTCGTGACAGGTATAGAGGTCCTGAATGATAGGAAGCTTGGCCCTGGTGATGTACTGGGCCATACGCACTATCCTTTGTAGTGCCTTGCGGTCGGAGGCCGAACAGTTGCCATACCAGGCAGTGATGCAACCAGTCAGGATGCTCTCGATGGTGCGGCAGTAGAACCTTTTGAGGATCTGAGGACCCATGCCAAATCTTTTTAGTCTCCTGAGGGGGGATAGATTTTGTCGTGCCCTCTTCACGAATGTCTTGGTGTGCTTGGACCATGTTAGTTTGTTGGTGAAGTGGACACCAAGGAACTTGAAGCTCTCAACCTGCTCTACTACAGCCCCATCAATGAGAATGAGGGCGTGCTCGGTCCTCCTTTTCCTGTAATCCACAATCATCTCCTTTGTCTTGATCACGTTGAGGGAGAGGTTGTTGTCCTGGCACCACACAGCCAGGTCTCTGACCGCCTCCCTATAGGCTGTCTCATCGTTGTCGGTGATTAGGCCTACCACTGTTGTGTCATCTGCAAATTGAATGATGGTGTTGGAGTCGTGCCTAGCCGTGCAGTCATGAGTGAACAGGGAGTACAGGAGGGGACTGAGCACGCATGCCTGAGTGGCCCCTGTGCTGATGATCAAATCAAATCAAATGTATTTATAAAGCCCTTCTTACATCAGCTGATGTCATAGAGTGCTGTACAGAAACCCAGCCTAAAACCCCAAACAGCAAGCAATGCAGGTGTAAAAGCACGGTGGCTAGGAAAAACTCCCTAGAAAGGCCAAAACCTATGAAGAAACCTAGAGAGGAACCAGGCTGTGAGGGGTGGCCAGTCCTCTTCTGGCTGTGCCGGGTGCAGATTATAACAGAACATGGACAAGATTTTAAAATGTTCATAAAACAGGCAGAACAGTTGAAACTGGAGAAGCAGCACGGCCAGGTGGACTCAGGACATCAAGGAGTCATCAGACCAGGTAGGCCTTGAGGAATGGTCCTAATGCTCAGGTCCTGAGAGAGAGAGAGAGAGAGAGAGAGAGAGAGAGAGAGAGAGAGAGAGAGAGAGAGAGAGAGAGAGAGAGAGAGAGAGAGAGAGAGAGATAATTAGAGAGAGCATAGCGGATGATCAGCGTGGCGGATGTGTTGTTACCTACCCTTACCACCTGGGGGTGGCCCGTCAGGATGTCCAGGATCCAGTTGCAGAGGGAGGTGTTTAGTCCCAGGGTACTTAGCTTAGTGATGAGCTTTGAGGGCACTATGGTGTTGAACACTGAGCTGTAGTCAATTAATAGCATTCTCACATAGGTGTTCCTTTTTGTCCAGGTGGGAAAGGGCAGTGTGGAGTGCAATAGAGACTGCATCATCTGTGGATCTGTTGGGGCAGTATGCAAATTGGAGTGGGTCTAGCTTATCTGGGATAATGGTGTTGATGTGCAAAATCTTGAGACTTCCTTAGATATCGTGCACCAGCTGTTGTTTACAATTATACATAGATATCCACCACTTGTCCTACCAGAGGCTGCTGTTCTATCCTGCCGATACAGTGTAAAACCCGCCAGCTGTATGTCGTTCAGCCACGACTTGGTGAAACATAAGATATTACAGTTTTTAATAAGGCTAGGCGTCCCGCTAGTGGGACAACTTCTGGTGAAACTGGAGGGCGCACAATTCAAATAAATAATCATACAAATTATGGATATTAATGTCCCGTTGGTAGTTTAATCTTGCTCGTTGGTCATCAATTTAATTTTCCAATGATTGCACGTTGGCCAATAGAAGGGATGGTTGTGGGGGTTTACTTGCTCGCCTACGAATCCTCCACCCCCTTTTTCTCTGTCTTGTCTTCACGCAAATGATGGGGATTTGGGCCTGTTCCCGGGAAAGCAGTATATCCTTCATGTCGGTCTCATCGGACTTATTAAAGGAAAAGCTGCTACCAGTTCGTGGTGAGTTCTGATGTCCAGAAGTTATTTTCAGTCGTAAGAGACAGTAGTAGCAACATTATGTACAAAATAAGTCACGAACAACGCAAACAAAACTAACAAAATAACACAGTTGGTTAGAGCACGTAAAACATCAACCATCCTCTCCGGCGCCATTCTACATCTGTGAAACAGGTGCATCTGGTGCTGGGGACAATAAAAGGCCACTCTAAAATGTGCAGTTTTGTCACACAACACAATGCCATAGATGTCTCAAGTTTTGAGGGAGTGTGAAATTGGCATGCTGACTGCAGGACTGTCCAAAAGAGCTGTTGCCAGATAATTTAATGTTAATTTATCTACCATAAGCCGCCTCTAACGTTGTTTTAGATATTTTGGCAGTACATCCATCTGGCCTCACAACTGCAGACCATGTGTATGGGTTGTGTGTATGGCGTCGTGTGGGCAAGCGGTTTGCTGATGTCAATTTTGCGAACAGAGTGCCCTTGGTGGTGGTGGGGTTATGGTATGGGCAGGCATATGCTACAGACGACAAACACATTTTCATTTTAATTGATGGCAATTTGAATGCACAGAGATACCGTGACAAGATCGTGAGACCCATTGTCGTGCCATTAATCCACAGCAATCACCTCAAGTTTCAGCATGAATGTGCACGGCCCCATGTCCCAAGGATTTGTACAGAATTACTGGAAGCTGAAAATGACCCAGTTCTCACCAGACATGTCACCCATTGAGCACGTTTGGGATGCTCTGGATCGACTTGTAAGACAGGATGTTCCAGTTCCGGCCAATATCCAGCAACTTCGCACAGCCATTGAAGAGGAGTGGGACAACATAGCCTAGGCCAAAATCAACAGCCTGATCAACTCTATGCGAAAGAGATGTGTCGCGCTGCATGAGGCAAATTATGGTCTCACCAGATACTGACTGGTTTTCTGATCCACACCCCTACCTTTTTCTTTAAGTTATCTGTGACCAACAGATGCATATCTGTATTCCCAGTCATGTGAAATAGATAGATTAGAGCCTAATGAATATACAGTTGAAATTGGAGGTTTACATACACCTTATTCAAATACATTTAAACTCAGTATTTCACAATTACTGACATTTAATCCTAGTATAAATTCCCTGTCTTAGGTCAGTTAGGATCACCACTTTATTTTAAGAATGTGAAATGTCAGAATAATAGTAGAGAATTATTTATTTCAGCTTTTATCCCATTCCCAGTGGGTCAGAAGTTTACATACACTCAATTAGTATTTGGTAGCATTGCCTTTAAATTGTTTAACTCGGGTCAAAAGTTTCGGGCAGCCTTCCACAAGCTTCCAACAATAAGTTGGGTGACTTTTGGCCCATTCCTCCTGACAGAGCTAGTGTAACTGAGTCAGGTTTGTAGGCCTCCTTGCTCGCACAAGCTTTTTCAGTTCTGCCCACAAATTTTCTATAGGATTGAGGTCAGGGCTTTGTGGTAGCCACTCCAATACCTTGACTTTGTTGTCCTTAAGCCGTTTTGCCACAACTTTGGAAGTATGCTTGGGGTCAATGTCCATTTGGAAGACCCATTTGCGACCAAGCTTTAACCTCCTGACTGATGTCTTGAGATGTTGCTTCAATATATCCACATAATTTTCCTCCCTCATGATGCCATCTATTTTGTGAAGTGCACCAGTCCCTCCTGCAGCAAAGCAACCCCACAACATGATGCTGCCACCCCCGTGTTTCACGGTTGGGATGGTGTTCTTCGGCTTGCAAGCCTCCCCCTTTTTCCTCCAAACATAACACTGGTCATTATGTCCAAACAGTTATATTTTAGTTTCAACAGACCAGAGGACATTACTCCAAAAAGTACGATCTTCGTCCCCATGTGCAGTTGCAAACCTTAGTCTGGCTTTTTTATGGCGGTTTTGGAGCAGTGGCTTCTTCCTTGCTGAGCGACCTTTCAAGTTATGTTGATTTACTGTGGATATAGATACTTTTGTACCGGTTTCCTCCAGCATCTTCACAAGGTCCTTTGCTGTTGCTCTGTGATTGATTTGCACTTTTCGCAGCAATGTACATTAATCTCTAGGAGACAGAACGCGTCTCCTTCCTGAGCGGTATGACTGCTGCGTGGTCTCATGGTGTTTATACTTGCGTACTATTGTTTGTACAGATGAATGTGGTACCTTCAGGTGTTTGGAAATTGCTCCCAATGATGAACCAGACTTGTGGAGGTCTAAAAAATTTTTCTGAGGTCTTGGCTGATTTCTTTTGATTTACCCATGATATCAAGCAAATTGGAACTGAGTTTGATGGTAGGCCTTGAAATACATCCACAGGTACACCTCCAATTGACTCAAATTATGGCAATTAGCCTATCAGAAGCTTCTAAAGCCATGACATCATTTTCTGGAATTTTCCAAGCTGTTTAAAGGCACAGTCAACTTAGTGAATGTAAACTTCTGACCCACTGGAATTGTGATACAGTGAATTATAAGTGAAATAATCTGTCTGTAAACAATTGTTGGAAAAATTACTTGCGTCACGCACAAAGTAGATGTCCTACCCGACTTGCCAAAACTATAGTTTGTTAACAAGAAATTTGTGGAGTGGTTGAAAAAGGAGTTTTAATGATTCCAACCTAAGAGTATGTAAACTTCTGACCTCAACTGTATTTTAATTGACAGACTTCCTTATATGAACTGTATCTCAGTAAAATCTGTGAAATTTTTGCATGTTAAGTTTATATTTTTGTTCAGTATATCCTTCTTGGTCAAATAGCCCTTACACAGCCTGGAGGTGTGTTGGGTCATTGTCCTGTAGAAAAACAAATGATAGTCCCACTAAGAGCAAACCAGATGGGATGGCGAATTGCTGCAGAATGCTGTGGTAGCCATGCTGGTTAAGTGTGCCTTAAATTCTAAATAAATCACCAACAGGGTCACCAGCAAAGCACCCCTACACCATCACACCTCTTCCTCCATGCTTCACAGTGGGAACCACATATGCGGAGATCCTCCATTCACCTACAAAAATCGCAAATTTGGACTCATCAGACCAAATGTTTTTTGGCCCTTATCCTCTTCAGCAGAGGTAACTCTGGGTCTTTCTTTCCTGTTGCGGTCCTCATGAGAAGCAGTTTTATCATAGCGCTTCATGGTTTATACGACTGTGCTTGAAGAAACGTTCAAAGTTCTTGACATTTTCCGGATTGACTGACCGTCAAGTCTTAAAGTAATGATGGTCTGTCGTTTCTCTTTCCTTATTTGAGCTATTCTTGCTATATTATGGACTTGGTCTTTTACCAAATAGGGCTATCTTCTGTATAGCACCCCTACCTTGTCACAACAGAACTGATTGGCTCAAACGCATTAAGAAGTAAAGAAATTCCACAAATTAACTTTTAACAATGCACACTTGTTAATTGAAATGCATTCCAGGTGACTACCTCATGCATCTGGTTGAGAGAATGCCAAAAGTGTGCAAAGCTGTCATCAAGGCAAAGGGTGGCTACTTTGAAGAATCTCAAATATAAAATGTATTTTGATTTGTTTAACACCTTTTTTGGTTACTACAAATGTGTTATTTCATAGTGTTGATGCTTTCACTGTTATTCTACAATGTGCAAAATAATAAAAATTATGAAAATCCTGGAATGAGTAGGTGTGTCCAAATTTTTCACTAGTACTGTGTATATTTAAAATAATATATTTTTATTAAGAAAATTGTGGGACATTGGAAATGATGCAGACAATTACATTGATGAAAAAAAATATTTAAAAAATAACAGTATGACCACACACACACACACGCAGTACGTGCACAAACACACACACACACACACACACACACACACACACACACACACACACAGGTGAGATTCATCTTCCCCTCTCACTGTTGAGCCCCAGAGGACAGTAACGCAGTCAGGATGAGAGACTGCCCCGCAGACACGCAGGCCATATGATCACTTAAGCAAGGATTGTGATTGTAAACTAAAGACATTGGGTAATTTTAAAAAAAAACTGGTAGGCAAGTTGAGAACAAGTTCTCATTTACAACTGCGACCTGGCCAAGATAAAGCAAAGCAGTTCGACACATACAACAACACAGAGTTACACATGGAGTAAACAAACATACAGTCAGTAATACAGTAGAAAAACTAATCTATATACAATGTGTGCAAATGAGGTAAGATAAGGAAGGTAAAGGCAATAAATAGGCCATGGTGGCGAAGTATTTACAATATAGCAATTAAACACTGTAATGGTAGATGTGCAGTAGATGAATGTGCAAAGTAGAAATACTGGGGTGCAAAGGAGCAAGATAAATAAATAAATACGGTAGGGGATGAGGTAGTTGGTTGGGCTATTTACAGATGGGCTACGTACAGGTGCAGTGATCTGTGAGCTGCTCTGACAGCTGGTGCTTAAAGCTAGTGATGGAGATAAGTGTCTCCAGTTTCAGTGATTTGTGTAGTTCGTTCCAGTCATTGGCAGCAGAGAACTGGAAGGAAAGGCGGCCAAAGGAGGAATTGGCTTTGGGGGTGACCAGTGAGATATACCTGCTGGAGCGCGTGCTACTGGTGGGTGCTGCTATGGTTACCAGCGAGCTGAGATAAGGTGGGGCTTTACCTAGCAGGGACTTAATAACATCTCCTCTACATCTAATGGGAAATATCTGATCCAGGGTCTGTGTAAAAGTATCTACTCCACATCTAAGGGCAGTCGGGAAGTCAGAACACTGATATATGTACTGTATAAAGTATATCTCTAAAGGCTGTAGGGAAATCAAATAACTCATCCAGGATCTGTGTTGGATCAATTCTAAGGGCCGTTTGTAAACTAGCCTCTCCTGCTCCACTTTCTTCAGTCAAGTTCAGATATACATGTTTGTATTATTCCAGGTCATCAGGGTTCTTTGATCAGGCATCATACATTGATCTTTTGGATGTCTCTCAAGTGTGATGTTTAAAAAAGCCCCCACTTCTTAATTCTCTCTCTCTCTTCTTAATTTCTTACTTTCTTTCCGTCTTTCTTCTCTCTTACTTTTTCAATCTCACTTATTTCATTCATCTTTCTAATTTCTCTGTCCCCCCCACCTCCCAGGTATCTGGTGTTAGAGCACGTCTCAGGGGGAGAGCTCTTTGACTACCTGGTAAAGAAGGGACGGTTAACACCCAAGGAGGCCAGGAAGTTCTTCAGACAGATCATCTCTGCGCTGGACTTCTGCCATAGTCACTCCATATGGTAAGCACTTTCTATATTCATATTATCCATAACACTTACTGAGAACCCTTTTGGTTCCAGATAGAATCCTTTTGGGTTCCATTTAGGATCCTTTCCATAGAGGGCTCTACATGGAACCCAAAATGGTTTTATGTGGATCTAGAAAAGGTTCTCCCTGGAACCAAAAATGGTAATCCTTTGGGGACAGCAGAAAACCATTTTGGAACACTTTTTTTCTAAGAGTGTATGGAAGCAATATTTTAGTTGATTTTTCATCATTGGAGACACATGATGTCGCAAATGCCAATTGGAATGCCTTAGGAAGAAGCAGTCCGTAGTCCAATGGGTGTTGTTGTTTGGTTGCTATCTATGCTAGGGTTTGACCAGCCCTTTTCTTTAAATATCATGTACAAATTAATTTTTCGGTAGAAATGTACCTAGAAACCTATTCCTCAAATTTTAATGCGCTTTGGATATCATTACACATGTAAGGTGATAAAAACTAAAAGCAGATCTACCCAACTCAGTGGAGATGGAAGGGATCTCCAGAGTTAGCCATCCCTGTGATCAGGTCTTGTGACTCGTATGTCTGTTATTTAACAATGAAGTAAGGTATGCACTCTTAGAATTTTTCTTTCTCCAAAAGGGTCCTTTGCGGAGGGATAGGGTTCTACCAAGAACTGTTTTGATCTGAATATTCCTTTTTGGAAGACAATGGTTCTTTGTAAGGCAAAGGGTTCTACCTAGAACCTTTAACGTCCTAAGAACCATTTTTGGAGGAAAGGGTTCTTGAATTATTCTTTGGAAGGCAAGAGGGATTCTTTAGATGGCAAGAAGATTTCTACATAGAACCATATATCATATTTCCCAGGATGCTCTATTGCAGGGTGATTTTCTGTGTAATATATGTTTTTGTATGTAGATTGATTGGTTGATACATTTCATGCTACACAAAGATACTGTATATAACACACATTTTTCCAATCTGTTAGTAGTTACTGAGATTGTTGTTCCAGTTCAGAGGATTGATGTAGTCTCAGTATTAAATTCCCCTACCTTGGCATTCATTGTGAATCCGGGTTGCGGGGGATTTATTAGGTATCCTAATTCTGTCTGGATGCCAACATGAATTACACATCACTTTGCAAGCCAGCATAATGTGACTTGCAGGCTTGATGTGGCATGTAAACCAGGAGTTTTCTAACACTACTGTGTTAGGGTATAACTAGGCCCTGAAAGAAAGGCCTTATGATGTATGTAATGTATTGTCATAAAGAAAACAATTTTTTAAATGCTAATAAAGTGGGTGGAACCATACATAGAGGGTATTTAGACCTCTTGACTTTTTCCACATTTTGTTACGTTACAACCTTATTCTAAAATTGATTAAATTGTTTTTTCCCTCATCATCCTACACAAAACACCCCACAATGACAAAGCAAAAACATAGATTTTTTTTTTGCAAATGTATTAAACATAAAAAACTGTATTCAGACCCTTTACTTAGTACTTTGTTGAAGCACCTTTGGCAGCAATTACAGCCTTGAGTCTTCTTGAGTTTGATGCTATAAGCTTGGCAAACTTTTATTTGGAGAGTTTCTCCCATTCTTCTCCGCAGAGGTCTCTCTAGAGATGTTCAATCAGGTTCAAATCCAGCGTTGTCTTGGTTGTGTGCTTAGGGTTGTTGTCCTGTTGGAAGGTGAACCTTTGCCCCAGTCTGAGGTCCTGAGCAGGTTTTCATCACAGATCTCTCTGTACTTTGTTACTAGTCCATCTTTGCCTCAATCCTAACTAGTCTCCCAGTCTCTGCCGCTGAAAGACATCCCCACAGCATGATGCTGCCATCACCATGCTTCACCTTAGGGATGGTGCCAGGTTTCCTCCAGACATCATGCTTGGTAATTAGGCCAAAGAGTTCAATCTAGTTTTTTTTATTAGGCAATTCAGTTAAGAACAAATTCTTATTTTAAATGACGGCCTAGGAACAGTGGGTTAACTGCCTGTTCAGGGGCAGAACGACAGATTTGTACCTTGTCAGCTCAGGGATTTGAACTTGCAACCTTTCGGTTACTAGTCCAACACTCTAACCACTAGGCTACCCTGCCACCCTTGGTTTCATCAGACCAGAGAATCTTGTTTTTCATGGTCTGAGAGCGAGCAGCATGTTCCTGGTCAGTCACTGGATGGGAGACCAGATGCTGCTGGAAGTGGTGTTGGAGGGCCAGTAGGAAGCACCCTTTCCTCTGGTCTAAAAAAATATTCCAGTCCCCCAGTGATTGGGGACATTGCCCTGTGTAGGGTGCTGTCTTTTGGATGGGGTGTTTACCCTGGTGTCCTGGCTAATTTCCCAATCTGGCCTTCATACTATCATGGCCACCAAATCATCCCCAGCTTACAATTGGCTCATTCCTCCTCTCCCCTGTAACTATTCCCCAGGTTGTTGCTGTAAATGAGAATGTGTTCTCAGTCAACTTACCTGGTAAAGTAAAGGTTAAATAAAAGAGTCTTCAGGTGACTTTTGGCAAACTCCAAGCAGGCTGTCATGTGTGTTTTACTGAGGAGTGGCTTCTATTTGGCCACTCTAACATAAAGGCCTGATTGGTGGAGTGCTGCAAAGATGGTTGTCCTTCTGGAAGGTTCTCCCATCGCCACATAGGAACTCTGGAGCTCTGTCATAGTGACCATTGGGTTCTTGGTCTTGGTGGTTCCAAACTCTTGGGGACCTTCAATGCTGCTGAAATGTTTTGCTACCCTTCCCCAGATCTGTGCCTCGCACAATCCTCTCTCGGAGCTCTACGGACAATTCCTTCAACCTCATTGCTTGGTTTTTGCTCTGACATGCACTGTCATGCACTGTCAACTGTGGTACCTTATATAGACAGGTGTGTGCCTTTCCAAGTCTTGTCCAATCAATTGAATTTACCACAGGTGGACTCCAATCAAGTTGTAGAATCATCTCAAGAATGATCAATGGAAACAGGATGCACCTGAGCTCAATTTCGAGTCTCATAGCAAAAGGTCTGAATACTTTTGTAAATATGGTATTTCTGTTTTTGTTTTTTTATACATTTGCTAAAATGTCTAAAAAACTGTTTTTGCTTTGTCATTATTGGGTATTGTGTGTAGATTAATCATGAAATGTTTTTATTTTATTCATTTTAGAAAAAGGCTGTAACATAACTAAATGTGGAGTATAAGGGAAGGGGCTGAATACTTTCCGAATGTACTTAATTTTCTTAAACACGTGTGCTTATTGATTAGCCATTGATATGTTCATTTCGAGATCTTAAGGAACATCCGGTACTGCTGGAATGTCTACCAGTGACATATCCATCTTTTTGTGAGACATAACACTGGTCACTCAAAACATTTATAAAGAATTTATAAAGTAGATGAGGCCATGCAAAAACACTTAACTAATGATAAGTACATGGTTTATAAATTCCTATATTACACATCTTATGAATTATTTTATTAATAATTATGAAATACTTTAATAGATGTTTATACATGTGTGAATAACTAGGTTACTAACATTTACAAATTAGGGAATAATTATTAATAAATATTGAATAAACTATTTTTAATCATATAGAAATGGTTTATTATCTGGAGTTATTGAAAAGTGCTACCAAATAAATAATTTAAATACTGAGCTATATTGTATGCTCAAAACAATGAGGAAATTATATTGTTTTATACTAATACAATTGCTCAGAGAATTACATTTTGTCAGAGAATGACATTTTGTCAGTAAGTATTTGTTTTTTTCACCTGGCGAGTGTAATGCCCCTGAGCCTTTTAAAAAAAATGTTTTATGAGTTGGAGAACACATTGGGAGGGATCTTAGTGTCACGTCCAGGCCAGAGTTTTTAGGCTGGCGTGTTTAGTTTCGTTTTTGGTGAAGGGTTTTTTAGTTCTAGGTGTTGTATTTCTATGTTGGGGAAATGGTTCCCAATTAGAGGCAGCTGAGTGTCGTTACCTCTAATTAGGAACCATATATATGTTTGTAGTTTTCAATATGATTTTGTGGGTTATTGTTTGTGCATAGCTTGTTATGTGTGTAGTTATGTTCAGCATCACGATCTTCATTTTCATTTTGGTTGTTTTTGCCCAGTTACGTGGATAAATAAAAATGTATACTGGAAGCATCGCTGTGCCTTGGTCTGTCCCTTCAGGAGTTCTTGACAGAATAACCCACCACAAAAGGACCAAGCAGCGAGAGAACCGGGAGTACTGGACCTGGGAGGAGGAATTGTTTAGAGGGGGACCCTGGACCCAGCCTGGAGAGTATCGCCGTCCAAGAGAGGAGCTGGAAGCAGCGGCGGCTGAGCGGCGATACTATGAGGAATTATATGGAGCGTGGAATCCAGAGAAAGAAAAGTTTGTTGGAACTCGCCTGGCTAGGAAGCCCGAAAGGCAGCCCCCAAAAACTTTTTTTGGGGGGGCACACGGGGAGTTTGGCCGGTTCAGGATGGACTCCTGAGCCAACTCCTCGTGCTCTCTGGAGGGAGCGTCGGAGGGAGCGTCGCACTGGTAAGACGCCGTGCTATGCAGTTTTGCGCACGGTGTCTCCAGTGCGCGTTCACAGCCCGGTGCGAGAGATTCCAGCGCCACTCATCTGTCAGGGGAGGGTGAGTGTGC